>JAPMOR010048448.1:0-16179 GCA_026543865.1 Argiope aurantia | reverse complement strand
TGTTCTGGGTTTTTTAAACTTGCATCACAAGAGTTTTTTTTTTTTTTCCCTTCATCCTTCTTTCTAAATTCATTAATCTAGAGTGAATAGTAATAAAAAAAAGAATGCATAACTAAATAAGCAAAATTTTAGAAAAAAAATTGTGGTCTATTTCTTTGACACACACACTCACATATATATATATATGCATTTTTTTTAAAAGATGAATCTAAAATAATACGCTTTTCTAGTTTTTTATTTGTTTTAATACTTATTCTTGCCATTTTGAGCTTTGAGATTTGAATCATTCTACAACTGTTTTAAAACCAAATTTAAACTCTGTCATTAAGGTATGCTTTTCATCTTCCATATTTTATTTAAATAAATGTCAGAGAAGAATTGTGTACATAGAGAACATATAAAGTAAGCATATATAAATGAAAACATAGACAGCTAACTGAATATATTGAAAATAGTTACGATTCTTTACAAATTGAATTTACTTTCTCAGTGTATATTTATGGCAGTAGAGTTTAAACAAAATATAGAACTTCTGTATATAACTTTTGACATTAAATAAAAATTTAATGTATGAAATATATTATTAAAGAAAGTGAAAAAACATTAAATTTTCATGGAGTTCAAAGAAATTTTCCTTAAGCTATGTTAATTTTTCTTATATAACATTTCCCTTTTTTCAAGTTGTCAATTTTTTAAAAAAAAAACCCATAAATCAAATTTAAGAGGTTTAAGGTCCCTTTGGAAACAATATTAGTAAGTTGTTCTAGTTTATTTACACTTGCATCACAGGAGTTTTTTTTTTTTTTTCTCTCATACTTCTTTCTAAATTTATTAATTTAAAGTGAGAAATAATAAAAAAGTGCATAAATAAATGAGCAAAATTTAGAAAAAAATTTGTAGTCCATTTCTTTGACATATATATGTATTTTTATTAAATGAATCTAGAATAATAAGCTTTTCTTTCTTTTAATACTTATTCTTGCCATTTTGAGCTTTGAATCATTCTACAACTGTTTCAAAACCAAATTCTGTCACAAAGGTATGCTTTTCATCTTCCAGATTTTGTTTAAATAAATGTCAGAGAAGAATTGTGTACATAGAGAACATATAAAGTAAGCATATATAAATGAAAACATAGACAACCATCTGCCTAAGATGCAAACTGAATATATTGAAAATAGTTATGATTCTTACCAATTGTTTTAAGAAATAAGTAATACAGAAAAATAAATAGCAGAAATACACAGTTAAAAAGAAATGGACCTCAGAATGATATGTGTAAATTTCATGTCGTAAATGTTTAGTAATGTAAAATTATTTAGTTAAGGAACTCATTAAGACAGTTTCACAAAATATTTAATTTATAGCACTTTTACTTTTTACTTACCCTTAATTCCAGCTAGTAGATATAAAATTTATCTAATCTTATTATTTCATCGAAGCTTGTTTTTTATTTATCTATTTTTATTTTTTATAAATTCTGTTGTATGATTTTGTATGGTATTTCTAAAGAAAGAAAAAATGGCTTAATCCACTAAATCATTAGGCATGATTTTTTTCATTATTTACACTTCTCTGCAAATAGCTAATTTATATTAATTTTTCTAAAAAATGTCTACATAAAATTTCCTTACATTTCAAAACTCACTATTACAAAATAATGCTTTATGCATTTTAAAATTCACTGGTTAAAATTAAATCAAATCAAATAATACACAAAATAAAATTAATGCACATTATGATGGTTTCAAATGCCATTCCTTCTTCCTTTTCAAATGTCTACAAATGCTTTTATTCAATAAAGAGGACACAAATTCTTTTGAAAAATTATTAGTAAAATATATGATGAAAAAAGTTAATTTTTAACATGCATATTGATTAGAAGATTTTGAGATTTATAATTATTATCAAACATAAAAAAGGAATTTCAGTGAAACAATATAAGTGTGAGAAATTCCTTGCAAATTAAAAACTTAAAAATCTACTTCGTGGAGGGGGAGGAGGCAACTTTTTATGGTGTACAATAATTTAAGAAGTGTAATTTTTTTAAATCAAATTTCAAGCAATGGAGTCATGTTTGAAAATAACTGATGAATGAAATCTTTATTTAAATTCCTTTGTAATACAACATTTTTTATTCATTTCAGTTAGTTACAGAAAAAATTAAAAATAACACTGAACAACTTGCAATTTAATTAATAAAACTATATTATTAATAGGCAATAGTTTTATAACACTACTTAATATACGACTTAAGGAATATCACCAAATCTTTTGAGAAATGACAATGTTATCGAAATCACAATCTCATCTTTTATATAAGGAAAAGTTATTATATATTTATAATTTTATTAAAAATTATTTTAATACATAAGCTATAGACTAAAGGAAGAACTTTATTTCTATTTGAAGGACCAATGATTTTGTTTAAAACAATACCAATGTAAAATGGTGAAGAATTTTTATCAGCAATTCACTTGAAATAATTTGTTTAAAATTTGCCAGAACTTTATCTGGATATTTGAAAAGGCCACTTTAATTCATAAGTATAACTTATAATACAAATCTTTCTGCACATACACATATTTATTATTTATAAAATGAATATAAGTATAGACGTTCTATTCAATACGAAATATTTGTTTCAAGGCAACATAGATCATTAGCCAATTTAATCACAAATAAGAAATGACTTGAAATGAATTCTATAATATTTTAAAATTAAACAGAGAATTAGTCAATAAAAGAATAAATAGGAAACCTGTCTAAAATACTAAGAATTATTATAGTACAAACTCTTCATTTGAAGTGTTAAAAAATTAATCTTATACATTAATTTTCTTAATCTACTTAAAGAAATTAATATAAGAAACAAAAAGAAAGTGGAAAGTTTATTTCTATTCTGATTTAATATCACAAGTACTATTCTACACAAATCATAAATACTGCGATGTTATTTTCAAATATCTCTAAATGCAGTAATTTTCTTTTATGTATAGTATACAATTTCTTTTTTGATATTTGTTCAAGTGATTATTTAGCAAGACAGTTTATAAAGGTGCTATATTTAATATAACCAATATATTTCAATAACTTTCATAATAATAAAATATAACCATATAAAAATACTAAAAGGAAATATAATATTCAATCATCATTTCTAATATCAAATTTTTAAAAATTTTCAAAGCACCAAGAAAAAAGCTAAATGCTCAATATCTGAATGCATTGTCAACTGAATTTCATGAAAAAAGATCCCCTATTTAAAAAATCTATTTTAATAATATTATATCTACACACTAACAGTATCATGAAGCAAACATAAAAAATAATAAAAAGTAAACTTTAAAAGTAATAAACAGTGCAGGATGTTTCTACAAATTTTAGTTAATTCTTTTAAAGATTGGTATGAAACAAGAATTACTATTTCTATATTCTATTGTCCAATACATATTTCAAAAGAATTATGAATATTTAGAAATTACAGCAATTATTTTCTCTTTTTTTATGTTTAATTTCTTTTTCTGTTTTAAGAATTTTAAAATTAAAAATCTTTAAAATATAATTCTGTGAACTCTTAAAAAATTCAATAATTCTGTTTCTTAGCACTAATTAAAATTATTAGCTAATTATATCTAAATTAAATACTAAGAATTATATGAATATTAATTCAGATAAAATAACAAATGTGCATAAAATAATGTGTTTGTCAAAAGGAGGTTAACAGAATTAAAAAAAGTGAACTGTTTGTAAAAAAATTCATAAATTAAATAACTCTTTAAGAAAGGCACAAATTTAATGGAAAATTTTTAAATTACTACACAGTATTAAATATTACTTAAATAATAATTGTAATTTTTTTCTTAAAAAATTCTTGAAAGCCAGGAATACAATAGCTTTCAATACTTATTCTGCCCTTACTGCTGTTTATCTTCGCTAAAATTTCAGAAAATGCCATACACAGCATGGAAATAACCTTTAAAATGCTTGTTACAAGATTGAAAGTATGAGGGAAAAAACATTTTCGTCTCATTTCACACTTATCTGGAAAAACAATAATTTAATAATACAAATCCCGCTCTTTGACTTCCCTCTATATTGTAAATAAACACGTAATTTTCTAACCAATCACAATACAGTAAGCAACAAACCACATCGACGGAAAAAGAAAGCCTATGATTGGACTCAAAAAGGTTGACATACAGAGAGTCGATTTCTAGATTGTGGTTCGTTCTGTAATTTTGATCATATCTGAGTTATTCTACTGCCTGAGATTACAGTGTTATTTAATGGTTTTTTTAATGCTTTTTAAAGGCGTTTTTTAGGTCCGTTTTTACTTTTTATTTTATTATGAAATATCTTTCATGATTGGTTATTTTGGCAGTTTGGGCGTTTCCTATTACATTTAGATAATTCCGTAAAAAATTAAGCTCACCACTGTTTATTAAGTATAAAAGTATTCTTACAAGATATTACATCATTTTAATATTGCACAATAAATTTTAAAGTAACATTATAAATCATCATTAAGTTATATATTTATTTATTCAGCTTTTATTTTTATTTTTAAATTTTATTTATTTATTTATTTTTACTTCCTGGAATATATGCCAATAGTCGTGTCAACTTAATTAAGGGCAGGATTCACTTATAACTCGAACTTTCGGAATTTTGATATTTCAATTGTTTTATACTTGCGCAAATTTCATTAGATTTTTATTTTTTAAGAGCTTTATTATTACATTTATTCTTATATATGGTTACTTGCATTTTTTATGTTCACTCTTTAGTAGAATAATATATCTTAAATTATCATTTAATAATTTATAATATGATAAGTAAAAGATTGTTCTTGCCTTACAGGGTGCGTAGTGACAATCTGCTGCAAAAATAAAGTACTTTTAAGTACCTTTGTATAAGTATGCATATGTAAACTGCATATTTTCTAATCACAGAATTTTTTTTTAATTTTATAACAATGTATAGCTTCTACTGAAAAAAATCTTAAAAATTAATTTTAAACGCTTATTTAATAAGTTTTAATATTTATTTTTCTATTTGCTAACCTTTTATATTGTATAATTATGCTATTTTGGATTTGACAAAAACATAGAAATAATTATATAATTGAAAAAAAATATTAATACCAAAAAATTAAGTTAACTTTTATAAGATTAACAATAAAGATTTATGAGCTTTTCCAACATTTCTTAAAATTAAAATAAAATATACATAAACATTTCTGAAAATGCCGATAGTCATGTAGAAGCACAAATGATGTATTTTCAATATGACCCCAAATTTTGTGTGTGATTTTTATAGAAGCAACAACTATTACGATCAAACATGGCTGAGATAGAAAGATTATTAAATAATCCTTCTTACTCATTCTAATAAGTAAGTAATGCTCGTTCTATTAAGTAATTTTATTTGCTATCTTATAAAGCTAAAAACTAAAGCTTACCTATGGGTATCAATCATCATACGACTGGCAAAACTGCCATGAAATTGATGATAGAAAAATGCCAAGTTCTAAATAAGTTTTTAAAATCCTTTATAATAGAAATGATTAAAACAAAATTTTTACTCAAAACTATACTTATAGTCACAAAATTACATACCAAATTTGATATATTTTAGTTCAAATTAGTTATTTTTGAGTCATCGCGTTTACATATATCTGAAAGTACAGACCGACATGCGGTGAACCCCTTGTTGGTTTTGACACAAAATTTGACAGATGTTTATACAATAGATACTAAATCTGTGTAGCAAACTATCTAGCTCTCTTCGTTTTGTAGTTACCATGCTAACTTATATTTGAAACAGTCAGATAGACAGATTTCCTCTGCACAGATGTTACAGAAAATTTGATCGAAATCTACAAGTTTGGTGTGAAGACCGTATACCAAATTTCATCCATCTAGCTCAAAGTGCTTTTGCGTATAACATAAAAGCCCTTTTAACCAAATAGCAATAAGAATAAAAGCATTTTTTTCTTTTATAATTATTTTAACAGCTGCAAAATAATGCGATTCAATGATCCGAAGAAGAAATGTCATTTTGAATTTCATTATAATAAAAGTATTTGTTATAAACCGTGTCCACTTATTTCTCATAAATTATTTTTAAAAATTTTTATTATTCAAATACTACTCTTTTTTAACCTTTAAAACGGTGTTGAAATAATTTTTATGCGATAATATGCTTTGATGTTTTGATAAAACACATTAAAATTCTATTTTTTATAGTAAATTTTGAATTAAAAGTTTGAGAAATCCGTGTTTAGTATGTCTCTAAGGTGCAAAAAATAACATCCCAAATTTCATGCTTCTAATTTCAATGGCTTTATGCTGGGCATCGCTCAGGACAAGACTTTATATAAGAAGAGAAATTTCATTTGGGGGGGGATTTCTATAAGAGTTATAAAAAGAAAAGCTTTAATTCTTTTACGTCATAATTAATAATATGCAATTTAATTACCATAATTATGATATAATTCATAATAATATTACTTGCATATGAATTCTTTTTGGCAGTATCGTATCAAAGAAATGATTTCTTATTTTCTTTCCCGATTCCTTTCTTCTCAATTAAAAACTCCTTTAATCGTGTGTTCAATTTTTATCGACTTTAATAATGTAACAGATTTTTTGAACTCAGATAAAATATTTGATACCAATACTTGAATAATTCTTTAACAAAATAAGAAAATTAGGAATTGTTTGGCTTTTTTTTTCCAGTTAATATCATGATAAATATGTCTTTTTACCTTCTTTAAACTTTTTTATGAATGGTTTTCTTTTTGCAATTCAGTAAGTACTTTTCAGTTTTTAAAATTAAAAATAAATAAACAACTCATATACCTAAAAAAAAACAGTTAGATTAACTCCAGCATGAAACAAAAACACAGTTTTATTAACAATTAAATTATTGTACAAATTTCTAAAGAAAAAAAATAACAAATAATAGTTTTAAATGCCTCTTTTTCTCACATTTACTGTAGAAATTTCTGAAAATTTCTTTTCTCTACCAATTTGTATTTAAAAAATTACCTAGGCTAATTTTTTGTGTCCCAGACGATATCAGCCAATATAAAGATATAATATCAGTCAATTTTTAAATGATTTGCAAAATTCTTTAAGGAAGGAATATTTAATTTGTTATTTTATAATTAAAACTGTTTCAAGAACTGGTATGGGAGAGATTGAGTTTTGAAAAATAATTAATATTATTTTAAACACAGTTATTGGAAACAACAAGCATTTTAATGTATTAATTTTTTTTTTAATTTAATATTTTTACATTCCGATATTTGTAAATTATGGGTTGGGCCTAAAAATTGGTCGAATTTCGGAATAGAAATACTTTTATTTTCTATCAAATTTGATTTCCATTCAATAATCTGTTACGAGTTATCTATTTTCAGAAACTTCAATGTCGTCCTCGCTATCAGAATCATTTTCTAACAAAGTAGAAATATTTTCTTCTTGAAAAGAGTTTGAAGTGTCAAATCCAGCATCTTCCTCATCACTTATATCAAATGAAATTAATCTGAATCTTCACAGAGTATTTTATTAATTTCTTTTTCAGTTGAAACTTTCCGAAAACCCGGCATTTTAGCAAGACATTTTAGTAGCTGCAGAAAGCGTACTGTAGATTAAACATCTACCCTCAAGCACTTTCTGGATACACCGATCAACAATGACAGAGGGAACGGAAGCAACCACTGTTAAAAAGACAAAATCGCCCCGCACCGTTTTACGACCCTGCTGAGAAAAGGGGAAGGGAATATACAGGTGGCATTTCCGTCCCTCGGCATTTGTCTACTTATCTGTAGGAGGTTCACGCATGAAATTAGCAAGTTCCACACTGTCGTTCGCGAACGGGAATAGCCAGGTCCACACAGTTAAAGAACTGGAATAGCCGGGTCCACACAGCTAATAAACGGGAATAGCCGGGTCCACAAAGTCGTTCGAGAACGAACGACTTATTCAGAAGATAGCGAACTGATTCATTCGTTCACTTAGTGGACCCTTTCGTTCACGAACGACCCACCTCTATACTAGAACGAACCACAATCTAGAAATCAACTCTCTGTATGTCAACCTTTTTGAGTCCAATCATATGCTTTCTTTCTCCGTCGATGTGGTTTGTTGCTTACTGTATTGTGATTGGTTCGAAAATTACGTGTTTATTTACATTATAGAGGGAAGTCAAAGAGCGGGATTTGTATTATTAAATTATTGTTTATCCAGATAAGTGTGAAATGAGACGAAAATGTTTTTTCCCTCATACTTTCAATCTTTTAATAAGCATTTTAAAAATTATTTCCATGCTGTATATGGAATTTTTAGAAATTTTAGCAAAGATAAACAGCAGTAAGGTCAGAATAAGTATCGAAAGCTATAGTATTCCTGGCTTTCAAGAAGGTTTTAAGAAAACAGTTACAATTATTATTTAAGTAATATTTAATACTGTGTAGTAATTTAAAATTTTTCCATTAAATTTGTGCCTTTTTTAGAGAGTTATTTAATTTATGAATTTGTTTACAAACAGTTCACTCTTTTTAATTCTGTTAACCCCCTTTTGACAAACACGCTGTTTTATGCATTTTTGTTATTTTATCTGAATTAATATTCATATAATTCTTAGTATTTAATTTAGATATAATTAGCTAATAATTTTAATTAGTATTAAGAAACAGAATTAGTGAATTTTTTAAGAGTTCATAGAATTATATTTTAAAGATTTTTAATTTTAAAATTCTTAAATTAGAAAAAGAAATTCAACATACAGAAAGAGAAAATAATTGCTATAATTTCTAAATATTCATAATTCTCATGAAATATGTATTGGACAATAGAATATAGAAATAGTAGTTCTTGTTTCATACCAATCTTTAAAAGAATTAACTAAAATTTGTAGAAATATCCTGCACTGTTTATTACTTTTTAAAGTTTACTTTTTATTACTTTTGAAGTTTGCTTCATGATACTGTTAGTGTGTAGATATAATTATTATTAAAAAGATTTTTTAAATAGGGGATCTTTTTTCATGAAATTCAGTTGACACTGCATTCAGATATTGAGTGTTTAGCTTTTTTCTCAGTGCCTTGACATTTTTTTAAATCTTATATTAGAAACGATGATTGAATATTATATTTCTTTTTAGTATTTTTATATGGTTATATTTTATTATTATGTATGTTATTGAAATATGTTGGTTATATTAAATATAATGCCTTTATAAACTGTTTTGCTAAATAATCACTTGAACAAATATAAAAAAAGAAATTGCATACTATACATAAAAGAAAATTGCTGCATTTAGAGATATTTGAAAATAACATTACAGTATTTATGATTTGTGTAGAAGAGTGATATTAAATCAGAATAGAAACAAATTTTCCACTTTCTTTTTTTTCTTATATTAATTCCTTTAAGTAGATTAAGAAAATTAATGTACAAGATTAATTTTTTTAACACTTCAAATGAAGAGTTTGTACTATAATAATTCTTTGTATTTAAGATAGGTTTCCTATTCATTCTTTTATTGACTGTTAATTTTAAAATATTATAGAATTCATTTCAAGTCATTTTTTATTTGTGATTAAATTGGCTAATGATCTATGTTGCTTTGAAACAAATATTTCATATTGAATAGAACGTCTACACTTATATTCATTTTATAAATAATAAATATGTGTATGTGCAAAAAGATTTGTATTATAAGTTATACTTATGAATTAAAGTGGCCTTTTCAGATATCCAGATAAAGTTCTGGCAAATTTTAATCAAATGTTTTCAAGTGAATTACTGATAAAAATTCTTCCCCATTTTACATTGGTATTGTTTTAAACAAATTCATTTTATTCAAATAGAAATAAAGTTCTTCCTTTAGTCAATAGCTTATGTATTAAAATAAATTTTAATAAAATTATAAATATATAATAACTTTTCCTTATATAAAAGATGAGATTGTGATTTTGATAACATTGTCATTTCTCAAAAGATTTGGTGATATTCCTTTATATTAAGTAGTATTATAAAACTATTGTCTATTAATAATATAGCTTTATTAATTAAATTGAAAGTTGTTCAGTGTTATTTTTAATTGTTTCTGTAACTAACTGAAATGAATAAAAAATGTTGTATTACAAAGGAATTTAAATAAAAGATATCATTCATCAGTTATTTTCAAACATGACTCCATTGCTTGAAATTTGATTTTAAAAAATTACACTTCTTAAATTATTGTGCACCTTAAAAAGTTGCCTCCCCCCCACGAAGTAGATTTTTTAAGTTTGCATTTTGCAAAGAATTTCTCACACTTATATTGTTTCACTGAAATTCCTTTTTAATGTTTGATAATAATTATAAATCTCAAGATCATCTAAACAATATGCATGTTAAAAATTAACTTTTTTCATCATATATTTTAATAATAATTTTTAAAAAGAATTTGTGTACATTTGTAGACATTTGAAAAGGAAGAAGAGAAAGGAATGGGATTTGAAACCATCATAATGTGTATTAATTTTATTTGATTTAATTTTAACCAGTGAATTTTAAAATACATAAAGCATTATTTTGTAATAGTGAGTTTTGAAATGTAAGGAAATTTTATGTAGACACTTTTTTAGAAAAATATAAAAATTAATATAAATTAGCTATTTGCAGAGAAGTGTAAATAATGAAAAAAGCATGCCTAATGATTTAGTGGATTAGGGCGCTTTTTCTTTCTTTAGAAATACCATACAAAATCATACAAAAGAATGTATAAAAAACAAAAATAGCTCAATAAAAAACAAGCTTCGATGAAATAATAAAATTAGATAAATTTTATTTCTACTAGCTGGAATTAAGAGTTGCTATAAAGTAAATATTTTGTGAAACTGTCTTAATGAGTTCCTTAACTAAGTAATTTTACATTACTAAACACTTACGGCATGAAATTTACACATATCATTCCGAGGTCCATTTCTTGTTAACTGTGTATTTCTGCTATTTATTTTTCTGTATTAATTATTTCTTAAAACATAACTAATAAGAATCATAAAGAATCATAACTATTTTCAATATATTCAGTTTGCATCTTAGGCAGTTGGCTGTCTATGTTTTCATTTATATATGATTACTTTATATGTTCTCTATGTATAAATTCTTCTCTGACATTTATTTAAATAAAATCTGGAAGATGAAAATCATACCTTTGTGACAGAATTTGAATTTGGTTTGGAAACATTTGTAGAATGATTCAAAGCTCAAAATGGCAAGAATAAGTATTAAAAGAAAGAAAAGCTTATAATTCTAGATTCATTTAATAAAAATACATATATATATATATGTCAACGAAATATACCACAATTTTTTTTCTAAATTTTGCTCATTTATTTATGCATTTTTTTTATAATTACTCACTCTAGATTAATGAATTTAGAAAGAAGTATGAGAGAAAAAAAACTCCTGTGATGCAAGTGTAAAAAAACCAGAACAACTTACTAATATTGTTTCTAAAGGGACCAAACTTCTTATAGTCGATCCTACCTATTACCACAATATTAATTTGCAGTTTGATCAAAGAAAATAAGTTGATGCTTCCATTTTTATGGTTATTATTTTTTAACAATAGCCCTTATACACATCTATATAACTCTCAACAATGATAGCTGGAATATCTTAGGACCTTCCTTTCATGGCAATGTCATAAAAAGTAATAAAATATTAAAAAAAAAGCTTATCAACACTTTTTTGAAATACTAGTCAAAAGCAATCAACATTTTCTTCTCTTTTGCTTATTCAAATTAATGAATCTTGTGAATGAAATCCACACCTTTTGAATCATATAAACAATCAGTGAAAATATAATTATTTTTATTATTTTCAGTTTTCCAAATCATACAAATATTAACTATTATCATCTAAATATTAGAATGACTCATTTTCACAATAAGTAATAATAAAGTTGAATTATAAAGAAATGAAATATACTAACCATCAGTGTAGACTAATTTTGAAACGTTTCGATTTTTTTTCCCTTTAAATATGATTAATATTAATTAGTTTTATCTAATATGTATAGAGATAGAGAAAGAATACTTTCGTGGTTACTACAATTGGTTCGCTAAAATGAATGATTGCTAGAAATTTCGATAAGATATTTTATATAATATGCCCATGTATACCTTAGCCAAATAATATACCAATATTATTATGTAGTATACCATACATGCCAAATCTTTCTATTTTGATCATTAACAATAGAGAGAAAAAAACTGCGATAAAATATTAATAACAATAATGAAAATGATTTAAGAACATAAATTATTATTGAAAAGATAATTTTAAGGAATTGTATTATGATATAAAAATTCTTTTTGTCCTGTAGTATTTTCGTAAATTATTTCAGAAAAACTCAAAAATTTTGTTTAAATTAAAATTTCTAAGGATGAGAAAACGCTCCTAGGGTTTCTTTAAAATACTTGTCCAAGTTAAGTAGCTCTTGGTGAAATGGTCTGGCCTATGGAGTAATAACACATAACGTTCCTACTTGTGATTACATATAAATAGAGAGAAAGAGAGGTTAATAGATACAGGTTTATTTGATAGATAAAATGAGTTGCTTCCTCTTCCATACCAGACCCAGGAGGTGGAAAGCTCTGGTTCGCTTTTTTTTTTTCTGATGAATTGTCAAAATCAAATTTGAAAATTCATCACAGAGGTGTCCCCAATTAGAAATCTAATCAGGCCTGGTCCCCATCATTTGCACAGATATGCAAATATTATCACATAAACATAAATTCAAATTATGTTAGCACTCAAAATTTTCTGTAATAGTTTCAAAGATGAGTTCTCTGAAGTTAGTAGCATCAAAGTTTTCATCGACTTGTAAATTATGGTATTTTTGATATGCAAAAAAATTTTTAAAAAATGAAGACTCCGCAGTTGTAGCTATGTTTTTGAATCGTATGACGTGGAGTAATCAATTTCCAGTGATCCTTTTTGTTCAATAGTTTTTTTATTAATGCACTCCATTCACGAATTAATATGCAGGCATCTTCATTTACATTTGGACCGAATGGATCATATAATTCAAGTAGTTTTTCTTTTATATTAGTTATTAAAAGAATCCAATGATTATTTAAATTCGCCGGAATTAATGAAAAGTTCATTTTCTGTTCACTGGAAAGTTCAAGATATCTTTTTTATGAAAGAGTAAAGTTGAATGAATTGAGTCGTATTGCTTTACATGATTTTGAATCTTTAGTTAATTTGAAGGAAAAAAAAGGGGGGGGGCATCAATGATTTCATCATATAACCATCCTATCTTAAAAGATGGAGAAAGAGATTGAAATATTTTTCTTCTTCTGCTGTTACACTTAAGTCAAGCGATTTCAGCATATAAATGGAAATGTTTACATTATTTATTTTAATAATTGCTTCACATGGGTTCTTCATAATTTTGTTTAGTTAAAAAAAAACATTATTAGATTTTTTGCTTGAAGTATCACCCTTTTTTTTTATTGAAACATCACCCGTTAAAGTGTTAGAATAAGTATCACTATTTTCTTCCAAAATTGATTGATTCTTACTACTAATAGGAAAATTTTCTACAGAATTAGACTTTTCTCTTTTATTTCCCCTACTACCTTCATCCGATATTCGTTTTTTCTTATCGCTAATGATCAAATCGTCGTTATTTTTCCTTTTTTTTTAGAAGTTTCAGTTAGATTTTTTTTGCTTTTCTTAAACTTTTTTTTATTTCTCTTTTGAGAAGTTCTGTAAAATTTCATCTGGGTCGTCATTTTCTTAATCGAATTCACTGAATAATAAGGCATTGAAGTGTATTTTTTGAGGCTGCTTTTTATTTTTCTACTAAAAATTTCTATGTAGATATAACATTTTTAAGCATTAGTTCTTGAACATCTGGATTTTCTATTAATTTGGTTAATTCAGAAAAAAGATTTTGACGTTGAATGATTTGTCTTTCTGTGGATTTTATATTTATTTCTTTTGCAGAAATGGTCATATTATCTTCATTTTTTTTTCTATTGAAAAAACATTTGATTTTAAAATCGATTTATTTGTAAAAAAAGGTAGAATGAATTTTCTGGATATATTTGCACAAATTATCATCTGGGCAAGAACATTTATAAATATGGCCACATAATGAGTCGCATGCCATATTCGTAGATTTCTCCAAACAATGCTCTGGTATTGGGCAATTTCCATGAATTTTTAGCACTTTATATTCTTTGTTTTTATCTTCATTTGCTGACATATTCCAAGTATTTTCTGAATCTTGATAGACATCTTCTGTATTAATTCTGATTCCTTTTTTGTGATTTACTTCAATCCTTGTGGATGACTGAGTTTTGAATGGAAAATCCATATATAATTTGTCAGCATGTGTCAGATGTCTATCTTTCTCCATTTGCATTAATGTGTTAACTAAATTATCTATTCGCCTATTAAATTTTCTTTTGAAATAAACTGTTCCAAGCAATAAATGAATTAAATGACAAATAGAACGCTCATGATCTTGAATTATAGTTGATAATTTTTTGCAACTGTTATAGATACCTATAAATTGTGTAGAATTTTCACTTTCTCTAAAAAATAATGTATAGCAAAAAAAAAAAAAAAAAACCGAGTTTTGTGTTTTTGATTAAATCAATCAGCTGCGAAGCTGCATTTCATCATTTGGCACTTTTTTTTAAAAAAAAGTAGTAAATAATGGAAAATCATCTGCCTTCAGCATTCTTAGCAAAAACTCTTTTGTGATTGTACAGGTCTGTTTTTAACACAAAACATTTTAAAGTGATCAATTATAATGCTTGTTAACAAACCTGAATCACTTATATAAACTTGATCAAATGTGTTAGTGACATCGTCGTTTTATATGATTCAATCATATTTGTATAAACATAGGGTTCTTCATTCTTCAAAGAGTTTCACCGTTTCTACACTTTCATTGCAATATTGTGTAGTTTGTGCGGAATGTTCTTCGCCAGTTGAAGTTTGAATTGTAACTTCTGAAATCGAAGCAATTTCACAACCATTATTATATGTAGACGAGAAAACAGATATACTCATGACTTTTTGAAATTTTGCAAAAAAGAAGAAAAGCTAATTTTATTTTTGGAAACAGAATCTTGCCACCCAGAGGGATACTTCCTTATCATGGATATGACTAGATCTAACAATACAAAAGATTTTATAATATGAATTATCAAAGTAATATATGTGATATAACCTAGTAGGTGAGGTAAATGACCGTACTTTATAATATGTTGCACACTTGCACTAAACTGTCATATATCTGTGAACTTCGTACATTTCAAAACCCATCGCTTGTTCCAGTTTAATTTCTACCTCTCTTCTTTCCACCCCGCTATTACAGCTCATAACATTATTTTAGCACTTGATCATGTTGGTCCCCGGTCCATAGCACCCCCCCCAGATGACCAGCCTTGGAAGTACTGTTCTATATTTGCGCAACGCTCACTAAGCTTCAGATAAGAAACAAAATCGAACAATTTTCCTAAAAATTCTAAATGTATCCGTATATACAAATTTAGCAAGATCTTCATTATTTTGTTAAACAGACTAAAAAATAATAATTGCGTTGCTTTCCTTTCGCCCATTCGTCACAGTTTAAATATTAGCAGTTTTTAGAGGAAGGGGCTCTTTGAGAATTTCAAGAGGGACGATTTTGGGCACCTGTTTTCTTTGGAGGGGAGATCAATGTGAAAAGCGGCTACAGCATCGTAGGAGGTCTGTTTTATCTCTGACGGTAGTGGCTTTTTCGCAGCCAACTCCCCTGTACCTTAAGGCGGAAGGGGTCGGGTAGGCACTCAATAGGTTTGCGTAATTACTGTGTTTCCAAAGGGTTTTGGTATCTATATTCCTGTATTGTTAGCTCAAAATAGGGAAGATTTTCTGGCTATTTACTAAAAGAAATGTTTTCCACTTCTTTCTTAACGATGAATGATATGCCGACACGTTCTTTATTTTTCCGATAAATGCCAGACCCTCTTTTCAGGCTTTGTAAGGATATAATAGCAAACTATTGGATTATCACTGCGGCAAATTACAAAGCAGTTTTCTCATGAAATGTAATGTGAATTTTGTTATTGCGGAAGAAAGTCATCATCTTATTCTGTAAAAGGGCTAT
>JAPMOR010048420.1:8842-58181 GCA_026543865.1 Argiope aurantia | reverse complement strand
ATTTGTCGCCAAAGACAGCTAGTAATAATTTATTATTCCTAATTTGTGAGTTATTATTTGTCGCCAAAGACAGCTGGTATTACTCACAATTTGCGAGTTATTATTTGTTAATAATCAGTAAATCTTCAACTGCTTGAGCACATACCTTCATATATCTTTGAACCTTTCTCACATATTTTTGCTGCAATAGAATCCACTTTTTCGGCAACGGACTTAAATTTCAGATCGCAGTCAATAGCAGGTTTGGTCAAGCAACCGATAACTCTCCTTTGGAGGCTACCTGTAGAGATATTTCCATTTTTTATTAGTATTTGATCAAATTTTCTCTTTTCTTCTCAGGACAAAGATATTTGCCTTTATTCTAATGGAGAAAAAAATGTGAGTAATTAAAATTAACGATTATATCTGATCCATAATGTTATCAAAGCTATTGTATAGGCTAAGATCTCTTTTGCTAATGTCTTAGAAAGTAAAAAGGCCTAAATTTAATTTCTGATTTTTTTTATTTTATAAAAATATTATTTCACAAAAATTTAGAAAATTTCATAAAATATAAAATCACGAATAGAAAATAAAAAAACTTGCATTTAATTTCATATTTATGATTTTTATTTTACAAATATATTATTCCATAAATTTTCATAAAATTTCATATAATATAAAATCACGAATAGAAAATAAAATGCTTGAATTTAATTTCATATTTCTGATTCTTATTTTACAAAAATATCATTCCACAAATATTCATAAAATTTCATATCATAAAATAACGAATAGAAAATAAAAGCTTGAATTTAATTTCATATTTTTTGATTTTTATTTCATAAAAATTTATTCCACAAATTTTCTTAAAATTTCATATAATATAAAATAAAGAATAGAAAATAAAAGGTTTGAATTACATTTCCTATATCTGATTTTTATTTTATAAAAATATTATGCCACAAATATTCATAAAATTTCATATAATATAAAATTATGAATTATCAGCCAAAATTTAAAAATATTAAATTAAATTAAAAATACAAAATATTGACTAAAAATTACTAAATTGTACATAAATTGAAATTCCATAAATATTGTTGATTTATTTGAGACTAAATATCAATGGAGGTGTTTAGACATAATAAAACGCATCACATCTTGCCTTTATTGCCTCAAACACAAAAAGAATGCAGTACACTCCCAATTATCCGGGGTAATGTAGCGGAAAGGTAAGCCGGATTAAAGGGAGGGGGAAAAATGATAGACTAAAGTTCTGTGAACTCATTTTGCCCCTCAATACCAGAAGACAAAGTTTTTAATTTTTCTTATTCTCATTTTTATTCTACTTCCACTAGTTTATAGAACATATCACTTTTCAATTTCTACTCGATTTTTTTCCTGTCCCCATTGTAGTTTGCCCAAATCCTAACACCGAAGATATATTTTTTGCTGTTACACCAGAGTCTAGTTGCTGTAGGGCAAGTAATTTCTCCTCTATAGTCTTTACATCTTTTTTCCATTTAATATCCATTTGTAAATTTTCGCTGTGGTACACTTATAAAAACAAAGCATACCCCAAGAACAATTTAAGAGTACCATACGTACTGTGCAGTTGTAATCAGGAACAGAGGCAACAATTGAGGTCCACTTAACAATGAACAACGAGCAGAACACTGCTCTTTTCCTGTCATAACTTGTATTATAGACACAAAATGTAGGAAGATTGTAAAAGATCGTAACTATAAAAGAAAACTAGGCTGGATAGTAGCGAACCGGATATTCTTAAGTCTTTGTACGTGAAAAATACTGAGATTGCTTTTCTTCTGGTTTTTGCTTCATCAATAAAATGCGTTTTAAAAGCAAATGTTCGAAATTTATATAAATCAAAAATTTTATATCGAAGTTCCCCCCCCCCAATTCAAATTCTATACTTACAAAACGAAAAGTCAGATAAAATCTCTTTTTGCAACTGACGATTGCATTCCAATGATTTTTCCTTGAAGCACAAGGTGTCGCCACCAGCAAATCCACACAGAGCTGGAATGATTAAAGTTTTGAAATAATTCATAGCTTCCATCAGATGAAATATTTGATTGTGTTTTACAACTTAAAAATGAAAACAACAAAATCAAGCATATTTAAATTCGTTTTTAACTACTACTAAAATAAAAATTATTTTTTAGTATCGGAGCATTTTGAACTCGAAACACATTTTGTAAAGATTTTGTACATTTTTCAATCTTAGTGATATCTGTACTCGGCACGAAGTGATTGAATCTGCAACATTTGATAAATATCGATTTGTGTTAAATGTACATTTAAATCCTTTTTTGCTTTAATATTTATAGTTATTATCTTAAAAAAATGCCAGCATTTCGATTAAATTAATTAATGAAAATTAAATCGCCAAACAAATCGCTCTGAGATGCACATTCCTACCCTCCAAAATATGTAGGTGCCAAATGTTTCAACTCTAAGTCAAACGGTCTGACCTGTAGGTCGACACCACCACACATATTTAGCTTTATTATAAGTAAAGATTAATTTCCTGAATATATAATTTTCAATAAACTTATTTAGAAAATTCTTAAATTTGCTAAATTGATATAGAAAAATCCCAGTAGTTGTTTATACATATATATGAAAATCTAACAAACCTTTTGTAAGAAATGTGTATTGAGTGATGAAGCCGTGTTGGATATTAAAAAATTAGGCCTTGTAGGAAAATAAAGGAAAATTCTTTTTCTCTCCCTTTCTGGATTTTCATCTCTTTGTAAAAAAGCGAAAATATAGCTTTTTTTTCAGATATTCTTTCTTTTTTTCGAATTTGAATAAAAATTTTCCTTTCCTACTTCTAATCACGTTTTAAAACGGATAGTTATACAAAAACGTATACAACTGAAATCTAATTAAATTTAAAGATTCGATTTTGATAAAAAAAATTTTAATGAAGTTATCCCTTGAATTAATTTTCAATTTTAATATGACATTTAGACATTTCATTTAATTTTATCCTTAAAAATGTATTTAAGTAGTTGAAAATGAAATTTAATCTCCATATTTAACTGAACATTTTGTTATTACTTTAAATAATGAATAAAATCAGCAAAGCAATGGGTAAGATGTGCGAGCTTCTCTAATATTTAGATAGGTAGAAAACACAATTATATTTAGTTATTTTTAAAATTTGTTTTTCTCAAATTAAGCTTTATTATTTACTTTCATTAAATTTTATAATTAGGATTCTAAGTATCTTTCTAATGTTAATGCAACGGTTTTCATTCAGAAACTTAACGTGCTTAATGCTTTTTTATAATAAAATATGCAACATAATAATCTATATATATAAAGCTAACGTACATGCCACAGAAATCGAGCTTATTGCTAATTGTCGAATGGCAACATCAAATATAAACCAAATATAATTCAAATTTTAGACTACTTTAAACATTGAACATTTTTGCAATTTACTGAATGAAACAATTCGCTTAGCTAATAAATGGTGCTGCAAAATATTATTTGTTCTGAAGATAGCTCGTCATATAATCAAAGTGGATATTCAGTTAGAAAAAAAGAATATATAAAATAAATCAAGAAATAGGTTTTTAAAAAAAGTTCAATCGTCCAAAAATAGGCTTAACTGCTATCAGATAATCGCAAGCAATCGTCGTAGGACTCAAGATTTTTATTATTAGTAATAAGACAATCCTTATACACCACAAAGTACAACACAAGGCTTACAGAAGTAAGTAGAAACAACTACATACATAGATAAAAAGAGATAAAAAGAAAGATAAAAACAACATGAAAAAAAAACAAGACTAATTAAAAACTGAAGCAGCAAAGGCCATAAATTTATAGAATGATAAAAAAGCCATTCTGTGGTCGACTAAAGCATGAAGCGGAGTAAGACTTAAGATTAATGCACGGTTATTCACCAAGCACATTAAAATAGTGCCAATCGTCCAAAAATTCTCCAAAAATCTGCAATCCTGGTTATATACCAGAAATATTAACACGGTTTTTAAAATTGCAATGAAAATTGTCACGATTATATTTGGCGATAAATGCTTCAATTTTGGCACCGTATACTAACCTTAAGTCTAGCCGTAATCATTATGAATTGCCTATAGATATTGATGCTCAAAACAATCATCTTATAAAAGAGCTTTTTGTATTGTCTTAAGATAAAAAAAAGTCTCTTTAAAGATATAAAATTCATTTTTGTACAATTTTTCATTTAACTTGAATAATATTTTTAATTCAATTTGATCCACAACAATAACACCAATGTCTTTAAATGCTATGATGGAATTCAAACTCGCCATCAAAAAATTCAAGCACGCGCTTTCAACAATCATTAAATCCATAGTAGGATTTTCACTTCAGTTTTTATTGCATAATATATATACACTTTGAAAATTGCAGTAAATTGCTTTCATTGAATTCATGTGTTTTAGTCATACCAAATTATAAGGTGAAATATTTTTTTAACAAATGCATCTTATATTAATAATTTAACAGTCTAATAAGTTAATAATCTAGTTGAATAAACTAGTTGGCCAAGGCGGCTAGTAGAATTTAACATAAAATGTTAATAAAGTTTCTTATTTCCAAGCAAAGTTTCTTTAAAATATTATGTTTACTCTGATTATCCATGAAAAAATATATTCTTGTTTTAAAATCTAACATCATTAATGCATTTATGAAATACCCAGTTATTTCACAAAATGAACCAAAAGTGTTGAATTTTTGTTGAAAAATTTTCTTTTTAATAAAAAATATTTATTATATGGAATAACCGAATGTTGCATTCTAATGGTTTCCAATGAAATGTATTGCAAGAGAACACGGTTATTTTTTTCTTCAGATATAATAGCAAACTTACCTCCAAAAGCAAATAAAATGAGCCACTTCATGCTAAATTATATGAAATTTGACAAAGTATTTCAATACATGCAATAATAATATTGTCAGTTTTGTTCTTTTTATGTTCTTAGATTAGTCATTTATCCGAAAAGAAGTTCTTTCGAGACAAAAATATTATCAGTGTGAGCTTTCGCACAGGTGGTTTTCTTATTATCTGTCTCGTATTGATCAGCATTCCTGCTCGATATATTAAAAATATTTTCACTTATCGCAGGTATTCACAAGAGATTGTACAATTAATGCACGATGTTGCTCGATATTCTGAATACTTCGCGATAGCGTGAGCATATCGCAACAATATTGCAAGACATTTTATGTTAATAAGAATAGCTGTTTTTGTTCTTAACGCCTTACAATCAATTTGAAAGGATAAAGTCGTCTGACTGGACCGGGTGAAAAACTGTGCTGCCGCTTCCTAATTAACCTGTTAATTATGTATGACGAAATATTTCAATGTAAAACGGACGGAATATAAGTTATTTACTCGGTTAATATGAGACTTTGAATCTTATACGAGGTGATTCATAAAGAAATATATAGTTTCAATGCACTATAAATCAAGAACAAATATCATACGTCACCTATAACATAATTGTATATGGTTATTTTAAGTTTTGTTTATCAATATCAACGCCCCGTTTCAAAGAAACAGTAAGGTTATTTTGGGACAGACACCTCGTAAATTTAAACCTCGGTCAGATGACGAGAACGACAGCTGAGTTGTACCCCACCACACCAGAGGAAGCACATTTGTCCTCTACGGATTTAACGTGCACTAGGCCCCCTTACACGACGGTTCATCGGGGGAATTGGGTCTTGAACCTGAAACCTTACGGCTCCAAAGCCGGAACTTCCAACCCACTGTAGACTTCCGCGTCGTTGGAAATAGTCGCAGACGTTCTATGTGTCAGCCCTTATTAGGAGTCAAACACGTTCTTTCTGGACACCTGCACATAACAAATTTACCTTAGGAAAATCTCGCATGTTTTGCACTATGGATTTGTGATTCGTTCTTTCCCAAAAGGGAACATAAAACGGAACATAATCCTTGTGCACCTTCCCACTGACATGAAATGTTGCTTCATCAATGAAAATAAAGTGATCAGCAAAATCATCATTTTCAAAACAAAGTTGTATATAGACACAAAATTCAAAATTCTTTAGCTTTTTCATTTGACAAAGTCTCTCAGATTTTGCAATACCTGCACTTTGTATGGAATCTTTTTCAGCTTCTTTCTCAAAATTCTCCAGATGGTAGGCTGAAAAATCTGCACGTCACGACTCATCCTCTGAATTGATTTTTTCGGGTTTCGTTGGATGACGCCTTCTTGCGATGCAATCAGTGGTCCAGGACTTGTATCTTTGAGAAAACAGGCCAGATTTTTTAATTTTTCGTGCCATTGATAGATAGATTTTCTAATTAGAGCTTCTTTTCCGAATTGGGATGGAAAATGCCGTTGCACAACAGTTGTGGATTCCGGTTTGCTAAACTGGCGAACACAAAAAGCCTTCTACACTGCAGACGCTGCCATTTCGACTGACTACTCACAACATGACATACAGACTACTGCCTATGTGACTTCTGCCAAGGGCGAGACACAGACTTTAAGATTGCATCTACCTGAAAATCCGCTAAGGCGTTTCGTGTCCTTCATTGTAACTGTTTTACAGCATCCGGAAAGTGTATGCTTCTTTATGAATCGCCCTGTATATTTATTTGGATAAAAGAATAAAACAGTGTTTTCAGTTTCATAGAATTCCCGAAGCACGTGAGAGTCGGCAATAAAGAAACAATTCATCATCGATGTTTCTTTAAAAAATTGGAAATATTCGAGTATTTCTCGGAAAGTTTCAATAGCTCTTTCCATGCCACCAATAACGGAATGACAATCATTCTGATTGTATGAAAACATTGGTGACAGAGTAACTTGAATGCAAAATGGTCGATGCAAGATTGCCATAGGAGAAGGTAGAAACTGATGAAAAATTAGCCAATCTAATATCCTGACATGGTTTAATAAGGTGTATGAGTGAATTGTAATGCGAGCTGATCAGAGAAGTGAATTGTGCCATGATTTCTAATAAATGGTCTATATTTGGCGGAGAAACACCTTAATAAATATGGACCGTAATTGTTATAGTACAAATGTGAGAAATAAATATGAGTAAATTCCTTACATAAGGCCCAGAATTTTTTTGCATTGGACAAAGAAGTTGACAATATATTTATTATGAAGTATGTGAGAAAATTTTGTGAAAAAAACTCCCGTTGATTATTATAGTCCTTTATGAGTGGTCAATAGAATTTTTTAAAGCTAAAATATGAGACAATGGTGAAACTTAGAAATTTTTTTAAACAAATAGTTCATTTTAAGGAATTGGCTAAATTGCAACGCAGATCATGATTAGCAGATCTTCTTAAATTTATAATAAATGGACTAACACTTGCTGATTTTGTTCTTCATGAAGAACAATACAGCGATATTATTAATTTAAATCAATTAATTTTTTACAACACAAAGAAATTAATTTAAAAAATTGAGGTTAAATGAACAGAACGAGATCAGAATGCTACATTTTTTTAAAAAGTAAAATTGTAAAGAATAATCCTATTCTTTGAATTTTTTGAAATTGTAAAGAATAATTCTATTCTTTGAATTTATTGAAATTGTAAAGAATAATTCTATTCTTTAAATTAATTGAAATTTTAAAAAATGATTCTATTCTTTGAATTTTTTGAAATTGTAAAGAATAATTCTATTCTTTAATTCTTTGAGATAGTAAAGAATAATTCTATACTTTAATTTTTTTGAAATTCAATACATGAAAACATTTCGACTTGCAATGAAATTCTAGCAGAGCTCTTTGTATAATAATTGCAATTATTGTAAATAAACCATAGATTTTTTTAATTAGTTTTTTGATAGACTTATTTAATCTTAAAGTTATTTCTTGGCTTCTATTGTTTTGATTTGAATCGATGTCAAAATGTAGACATTGTGAAATTGTCCTTAATTATTTTTTATAATCCATGTATTCGTAAAATTTTCATCGTATTCTGTGATGAAAGGATTAACACAAAATCAAATATGTGACACATTTTTAAAAAAATTATCTACAAAAAAATTGAGTTTAAAGTTTTAACCCAATTCAACAATTGCAATACGTTGTTGTTATAAAAGTTTGTCGATAATTTGATGATTATGCAATATATGTACTAGATTTCACAAGTGCTGAAATTATTAACATGCGTATTTCAAATACTTTTCAAATAAAAATTCTTGGTTTATTATTTTTTAAATGTTAAATAAACACAAAAGGTAAGAACTTTCAACTATTTATTAAAATATATAGGCAAAAAAATAAATTCGTGGCAATATGTGAGAAATATATTAAAGACAGAACGTTTCACAAAATGATATATTTAGGCAGATGCCAACAGCAAAAAGAAATCTTTTCAAGAGATGTATTTATAAATAATATGCAGTTTTCATTCTTTTTTAGTTGACTTGAATTGCATCGCAAGATGTAAAGTGATTTGAAGGTATGCTTCGTTTTTCCTTCATTCTTTTTTCATGAAATGCATTACAAGGTGGTCATTTCACCCTCTGAACTTTCTCCATCAGACATATGTCTCGTAGCGCCATCTGTTGTCTCCAGAGTAAACGTTTCTAAGGTTGCGGGCGGAGTCGATTTTTGCTGCTCTATCCAGTGCGAGACATCTGCCGATTTCTGAAAAATAAATGAATAATTAATTAATAATAAATAAATGAATAAATAATTAATAAATAAATATAATTAATAATAATAAATAAATATAAGAAATTAAAAATAATTACGTTCAAGAATTCTTCAAGAAAAATTCGCAAAAACTAATAGTTTTTGTGAATGTAATATATGACACATAAAAATATAATTTAATTGCAATTGTTCAGTAAAAGAATTATTGATTACATTAAACATAAATATGAAGACCAATTAATTAAAAAGCATATCACATGTAATATATATGAATTAACTATTCCATGAGATTTCCTGTAAGTGAATAAAAATAATTAAAGTGGCAATAAATTTTCCTGAATCTTGATGCAATGAGGATATTGGAGATGTGTCGAATCAGGTGTCATCCTTCTCATCTAAATCTTATTAAAAATTTGGCAGAGGTGGATGGGTCGTAAGGAATCGGCTCCGGAACGGCAGGATTTCAGGGTCAAAACCAGATTTCATCGAAAAAACCGTCGTGTAAGTGGGTCTGGTGCACATTAAATCCGTCGGGGCCAAAAGTCCTCCAGCTGGAGGAAGTTTAGAGAGGGGGGTGCCAGCTCAGGTGTCGTCCCCATCATCTGGCTGTGCATCGAAATTACAAGATTACGCCACAAAATAATTCTAGTGTTGGTTTAAAATGAAACTTTAATAAAACTAAAAATTGATTTAAACTTATAATGTCGTTCCTAAAATAGTTTCGAGTAGTTTAAAATGGTTAGGTTAATTTAAATACATTTGTTTAACATGCACATGTGCGTTAAAGGCAGTGATATTTTATTCATTGTGCATTATTAAAGGCAGTGATATATAAAATTCAAACCCAATCGAATATTCAGCAATAACAGCATTTAGAATATGAATAGGATGGAAAAACTATATTTTTGAAATTGACGTAAAGGTGAAGATTATTTGAAGTTTAATGCCTTCATAGAGCAAAAAACTGAGAGAATTCAGTTTAAATTTTCCTTTCCAGCATGTGTGGAATAAGAAAGTATTGCCATTATCAAAAAAAATTTAATTCAACTCCAACTGGGTAAAATTGCAGCTTCAGTTCCTTGCCCTCAAAGCAAGCTCAGATAATATCCTCGTGACCAGATGCAAAATAATCACATTGTAGCTTCCAAATAGGACATTAATCCAGCATATCAATCCATTACCATCTGTTCATCAATAAATACAGTTTGTTGGGAGACATGAAAGACAATTATGGAAGGCGAATTTTTAAAATATTTGCGACTTGATGGAGACAAAAAAAAAAAAAAAAAAAAAAAGAGTAAACCTTTGTCTGCTCTTGTTTTGATTTCAGGTGTATTCGAACGGTGCTAGAAAAGATTGCCTACAACAGCCTTGAGACTTAAAGTCGCGCCGAAAATGCTGTAAAGAATAGAAACAATGTAAAAGCAGTCTCTTTGAGTTATGCATTCTTTTATTTTCGTCGTCGATTAACACTAGGGAGAAATTTTTAAAAAGTGTTTACAAAAATAAACAAAAGTTATATCTACAAATATAATTAATACTACTCCAATGTCCAGTCTATGATTGGTAAGAAAAGCAGTGACGATTTTTGACTAGGCAGCTGCCTAAGGCATCTGGTTCAAAGAGATGGGGGTGCAAATAGTTCGATTAATAAATTTTATTAACTTAGTTATCAAATAAATAAAATTGTAACAAAAATATATGAATTTATTCAGATGAAATGGTCTCATCTAGTTCCAGATCCCCTCAGTCTCTGCATAAAAGTGTGCATCTTGGGCCAAATACACGAATGCTATAAGGTTTCAGATTTTCCTTTTCATAGTTCCGTTCATTATCACTTTCTGCTTTTTTTTTAGAAAAAGCAGAAAAGTAGACCAATTATGCGACCAAAACAGTGCTACATTTAGTAACAAGATCACAAACAAAATTTTATTTCGTTTATCTCATTTAGAGACATGCGAAAGCACAGACCGACAGATGGTCAATCCCTTGACAGATTTGATTCAAAATGTAATATAGATTTTTGCACTTTAGATACAAAATCCGCGTACAAGATTTTCTTATCCAATTCTTTAAATTTTGTAGTCATCGTATTCACTTGTACTGAGTCAATCAGGCTTTCTAAAAATAGATTTTGACAAAGAAATCTACAAACATGTGAGAACCCCCCCCCCCCACACACACACACTAAATTTCATACATCTATCTCAGATTATTTTTAAGTTATCGTGTTCACAGACAAACAAAGTGACAGACGGACATTCCAAAAATATGTTTTTCGGATTCTGGGAGGACTGAATCACGGAAACTGGTCAAAATCGCGTGTTCAAATT
The DNA here is from genome assembly GCA_026543865.1 of Argiope aurantia. NCBI lineage: Eukaryota > Metazoa > Arthropoda > Arachnida > Araneae > Araneidae > Argiope > Argiope aurantia. Next base: position 47,193 of record JAPMOR010048420.1, on the reverse strand, counting down.
TCTTGATGGTTACAATTCCTTCTCTTTGCGTATTTTATATGAGAAAAAACATTAAGACTGTAATGCGTATTTATATTGAATTGTTCCAATTATAATGAAATATTTTGAAATATAATTAATTACTCATTTATAATGTATAGGATATAAGTTATTCATTTTATTAGTTACGAAATAATTTATTAATAATTTAATAGTTGATCTAAAATAACAATTTTTTTTTAAGAATTATATTTGTTCGAGGTTCAATTTTCCTCGATAATATGTCAAAATAATGAAATATTTTATTTTAATTAGAAAAATCATTAACTAATAAATAAGGCTAATTTTTGAAATCATATTAGTGATATTTCCTATTATAGACATATTGAAAATAGATAAATGAACACTTATTCTTGCAAAGCCATAAAAATAAAATATAAAAAGTTAATATCAGTTGGTTAAAAAATGGGATTTTTTCACAGTGCTTTGGAACTGCGTCCTGCCTAAACCAGACACTGAAGAAGAACATTATAATGCCGAAACATAACAGGCCGTTTGTATACTGCCGAAAAGAGCATCTACACAATCAATGAATTAAATAAGTTATATTATCACCCCTACGACTCAGTTTAGTCATATTCACGTCTTAGTTTAACAATGGGGCTCTTTTGGAATGGACGTTGAAAATTTACAACTCAGTCATATAATGAAGATGACACCTGAGACAAAATTCCCATCTGTAAACTTTCCACAACACACCAGCGGAAGGGCATTTGGCCCCAACTTCAGACCCTCTTACACGGCGATCCTTCGATGGAATAGATTCTCAAACCTAGAACCCTCCAGTCTCGAAGCCCATGCCTTGCAAACACGCCACCGCGGTTCCTATGATATCCGCGGTAAAAGGATTATTCGAAATTCGCTTTCTTTGGAATCCGGAAAGTCTACAATTTGGAGAAACGTCAAAATTCCGTATTCAATTTTTTTTCACTGTATAAGTATAAAAGATTCATTTAACTTTCATTTTGAAATTCTTTAATCTTAATTTCTTACAATCTCCGGATTAATTAATTTTTTTTCCTATGAAATTACAAATGCGTCAACTCATTTCTAAACCTAGTCATGAAGTTTCAAAAGGAAAGGTATGGGATTAGGATTTAAGCTACTAAATTGTCGTATTCATTAATTAATTGATATTGCAAGTAAAAAAAGTTATATAATACGAGATATTGTGTGATTAACAAGGATTTTAGAATAAAAGGAAGAAAGATTTGCTTAGTAATAGTAATATCAACTTAATCTAATCTTATTGTTGTTATATTTTCCGATTTATGGATTTTTCTCCTCTTTTTTATGAAAGAAATGGATAGGAGTGGTCTCCCAAAAACTTTCTCGCATACTGTCTGTGCCATGCCAGAGAACGCCTTGCATGACATTGGCTTGCAATAGTTACGAAATACTAACTTTTGGCATAAATTTAGCATTTTTACTGAATCTATAGTGCCATCCTTGGCGAGTTTTTTGGCAAGTTATCTTTGCCATGTGAAAATCGAATTTGTGCTTCGTTTTCCTAAAACAAAATGGCACAGAACTACATTTTTGGTCATAAAATGACATACCAAATTTCATACACTTTAGTGATTGCGTTTTTGAATAATCATTTTTCACTTATCTTTATCACAGACAGACAGACAGACAGAATGTTTTTTTTTTAATTAAGAGAGGTCTAAAACATAGAGGTTAATCAAAATCTTGAGTCTGAATTTTATACTATAGTTTCCCGTACACATAGTATAGAAGAAGTATGACATTAACTGATTTATTGCATTAACTGAAAAGATTATTACTAAGAATATAACATTAACTGATTTTTTTGACTAAGTCATGAAGTTTTAAAAGTTGCCTACTAAAGGGCTAAAATGAGCTAACTTATAGAACGAATTGATTAATTAAAATATTGCACATAAAAAATAAAGTGCATGATTTAAGATACTAAGAGTAACAAAAGTTTTGAAATATAAAAAGAAAAGATAAATTAGTTTAAATTTAAATCTAAACTCCTTATCTTAGAGTTCGTATAATATTCGGGTTTCCGAATTTTTACTTAAAGGTTTGGTCATGAAGTTTCAAAAGTTGAAGCGTATGACTGCGATCTAGGCCAGGGTGGGCATTAAGGCGATCGCGATCAACCCGTGGACCACCAATACATTTTGGGGTGACCGCCTTTACTAAGGCCTAAGACGCGCATACTAAAAGAAACTAATTCTTACTTTCATGTATTACCCATTTGGCAGTATTGATGCGGAAGAAATAACTAAACATATAAGTTATATATCTCTTAAGAAAAACGAAGTTTTCTACTTCAAAATGACAATTTTAAAAACACGTAGTTCAAAATCTAAGAATAACTTTTGGAATCTAATGGACGAAGCAAAATAACCAAATTTAAATAACCTTGCACATCATTTAACATCATTCTTTGGTTCTATCTACCAGTATGAATCTGTATTTTCAACGATAATATTAAGACAACATATTGTTCACAGACTACCAAAAAGAATCCAGTACAAGATTAGCAGTTATTGATTATATACCGAAATATTCAAGATCGGTGGGCAGTATTGGTCATTGGTGGCTAAATCTTCTGCTGTTGTTTATAATGGCACTTGCCATGGACAAGCTCGCTGACAAAGTCAGCGATTTTAAGCCAAGGGAGCGTCTCTTGTTTTAGTAGCGCCAACTAGGGCCAAGAGTACGTCTTAGCTACTCACGCATCACATTCGCTTGTACAAGCCCTTTTTACAAGGGGGAAGGGGGCATAAACACATCTCACAGATAGAATAGATGAAACCATGCCCGAACCGGGACTCGAACCCAGGACGCACAGATCACACGGAAGACGCGCTACCACTATGCCAGGACGCCGGCACTAAGTCTTTTACTAACTATAACTACTAAAACTAGTTTTAGATGAAAATTATTTACTTTTTAATATATTTTGAATTGTTTGATATTAAATGAATCATTTGATACTATTATATTTGTGGCTATTATTATTATGTTTGTAGTTATGTAGGTAAGTACACATTTATTATTAAGTTGTAATAAATATTGTAGATCATTTTTTCAACTCGCCACACCTACGCCGATGGGTGGGTCGCAACACTTTGAAAAATTAGAAGTAGCCCTGGAAAAATCTGCCCACCCCTAGTCTAAGCCTACTGAAGCTATACAAACTTTAATCGGACGGTTCAATTCTCATAATCTTTTGAACCTTTATAATTCATGTACAATAAACTGCTGAGCTGCTACCACGAGTTAATTCTGCTACTTTAAACCAAACAGTTTGTCAGCACTGAAGATGAGAGAGCCGGGATGATAAGTAGAAAAAGAGGCACCTTCCCTGCTTGTTGATTCTGTCAAGTGTGCTTAACCCTCGGGTCAAACGAGGAGAGCGTGAGAATGGGCTACCAAGCGTCGTTCTATCTGCAGCGCCTCTTTCACACTGTCCAGAATGTAGATGACTCCTCGTGCTGTTGGCCGCTCGCTTTGATGATGTGCACCATCTTATCATCTTGTGTACCGACGATCGCTGGGAAAACCGATAAATGTGACCTGATCGAAGTGTGAAAAGACATGATGATGGAAGATAATCGTTAGAGTAAACCTACAGTTCGGTTTTCTTTATTGAAAGTCATAAAACCACAATAAATTTACAAGAGTTTCTGGAAGGGGATTGATAGTGCTCGCGTAATACGATACTCAAATTTAGGGGCATTGGGGCCCATTTATGTACTTTATTTATTACATTATATACTAGCCGCCTTTGGAGATCAGTTTGTTTGCCAAGGTTATTGATTTTTTTTAGGCTGTTCATTATTAATATGGTATGCATTTCTTTAGAAAACATTTCACCTTGTAATTTGTACGACTTAAACACATGAATTCAATTAGTATACTGCAAATAACAAAATAAAAAGGACAGAGAAAATCTATTACTAGTTTGATGAAAAGTTTGAATTCCATCATAGCATTTAAAAACATTGTTTCAGATAATGTATCAAATTGAATTTAAAATATTTTTTAAGTTAAATGAAAAATTGCACGAAAAGAAAATGTATATAATTAAAAAGGTAATTTTTTTAGACTTAAGATAATACAAAAAGCATTTTTATAAGATAATTGTTTTAAAAGATATGAGTATCAATATCTGCAGGAAAGTCACAACGATTACGGCTGGACTTAAGATTAATATACGCGCGCCCAAATTGACAAATTTTGGAGCGATTTCTAGTCAAATATAGTTGTGACGATTTTTGATCGCAACTTTAAAAGCCGATTGTTAGCATTTCTAGTATCCACCCAGAATAGCAGTTTTTAGGTGAGTTTTTGGATGATTGGCACGATTTTAATGTGCTTGGCGAGAAACCGTACTTTAATTTTAAGTCTTAACACGATTACTGGGCAACTATCAGACAAAGGTTAAGCCTTCTTTTGCTTTTCATTGTACTTTTTATTTCAAGCCTGTTTCTCGATTTCTTTCATATCTTCTTGCCTCCGACTGAATGTTCTCTTTGGTGACTATCTTCAGAACAGTTCTAATAATATTTTGCAGTTCCATTAATAGATAATAGATAAGCGAAGCATTTGATTCGGTACAGCTGCAAAAACGTTCCCATCATATATATATATATATTGATTATAATGTACTTTATTAAAATTTAAGTAACAGGAAAATGCACTTGGCGGTCATTAATTTGCCCATCAAATTAAAGCATAAAAAGCTGAATTTAGACAAATTTAGCAAAATTCCTCTCTTAATATTAGAAAAGAAGCTTAAAGTTAATTGAGACATGATTACAAGATAAATGAAAAACACTAAGCTTCGTCAGGTAATCGTCAGAGGATGTCCAAAAAACTTGAAGTGGAAAAATTATTACGAACTAGCAGGACAAAATAGAGAAGATCCGATACTGTAAAAAAAGAGAAAAGCTTAATTAGCTTAATTCCTTTTTTAATACATCAGGTGGTCATTTATTTTCCCATCATAATGAAACATCAGAAGCTGAATTTCAAAAGTTTAGCTTTATCCCTCTTTTAATATTAGAAAAGAAGCTTACACATAGCAGAGACATGATTATAGCAGGATAGATGAAAGCACTCTAATATCCGTTAGGTAATCGTTAGAGGATGCCCAACAAACTTGAAATGAGAAGTGAAAAAATTATTATGAACTTGCCAAGCAAAATATAATAGAAAAAAAATCAATTTTATAAAAAAAAATTAGATTTATTCCTCTTTTAATATAGGTTTAAAAACGAACTTGTAGCAGGGACACAGCAAAAGTTTAACTTATGAAATGCCAGATTTCCACCCGGTAACAGGGAGGACTCGAATTACCAGACTTGGAAAGAGGAGTGAGTAGGAGACCACGCCTATCCCAGGAAGTTCAGGTGACCCCAATGGAACAATGGTAAATGGTTCTCTTATCAGGACAGATATCTGCTATTGGCCCATTGCAATCACGTGATATTCCTGAGGTAGGCGTGACCTTCTACTGCGCGCAATAATTGGCCTCGTGTGAACGCTGTTTTTGACTTCAAATGATTTAAAGGCCTAAGGTCGAACGGGATGCACCTAAATGTCTAGATGCCTAAACATTTATAATGTTTTCTTATTATGTTGGATTATAGATTCGGATTTTTTTAATCGGAAATTGTGGTTTTCACTACACTGTCAACTTTTCATTATAAAAATAGTAATTTAAAATTTATTATTACTAATTAATTTATAATGAGTATTTTACTTTTGTAAATAGCGAGTCACATATATAGACATAGAGCTTAAAAAATGCACACAATGGGAAGTGTTCAGATGCCGTTTTGCGAAACAGAAAATTAAAACAATAAATAAAATGAACAGATTTGAAAATTTCTCACTTTGTTTCAGAATTATACTGTCTGCAAGCAAATGCTGACGCGCTCGCTGTTAAAAAATGAAATGCAGTTTTTTTAATTCATTTTTATTAAAAATGTTTTTTATCGTATCGATACGAGATGAATTGCACATAAACAAATTATGATTTGAAATGAATTATTTATTTGAATTATTTATTATGAAACAAATTATGATTAAATTTCAATTAAAAACCTCAATGCTTCTTTGCGCTGAAAAATGTTTCTTACTTAATTAACTCTAAAATAGATTTTTAATTACCTTAAAGGACTATTTCGAATGAACTTTGTTACTATAAAATGATGTCAGATTATTAGTATGATTCTCAGATGAGAAACACTTTCAAATTAACGCGTCGAGTGAACTGAAGAAAATGTGAAAACATTGCATTTAAAGTGGAATTAATGACCTCTTATGCACAACAGATTTTTGGTGAGACTAGCCCTGAATCAGTGAAGCTTCGATATTAAAGTCGAGATTTTAGAACCAAATCATCTATATATTTAAATAAAACGAAACTAAAGAACTAAGGAGTCAATCACTGAACCGATTTCGCTTATTTTTATTTCAAATAAAAAAATCATGATTCTCGCATTCATCAATAGTCACATGTTCTCATTTCTAATTTTTGAGAGAGATCACAAACACACTACTTTATTTCACATTATCTATGATGATAACAAAAAAAAAAAACCCGTACGTCAAAGTCCGTAATCACTCTGCCAATTTTTGTCTCAACTCAGAACTCAAGACATTTAAGTAATTCGTCAGCAGATATATTTAATATTGCTGTTGTAAACAATCATTAATTATTAATTTTGAAAGATATTTCAATGTGTTTCGTTTTCAATGATTCTATGATAAATACCATTTTGGTTCTTTTATGTCATTAAAAATAATAAATTTCTATAAATATTGAAGAAAACTTTTTTGAGGATGTCAGTAAATATAATTAATATTCATCACCATTTAAATTGTATTTGTAATTATTTTTCTGCTTAAAAATTAAATTATAATTAAAGTATTAGGTGAATGAACATTTATTTTTTAAAAAAAATTGTGACATATTTATTAAAACTATCTGTAAGCTGTTTACTCAATTTAAAATAATTTTTATAATATATTTTAGAATTATGTATTTTTTCTAATTTTTTTCTTCAGAAAACGCATTGATATAATTATTTTCATTTCATGAATTTAATTTTTATTCGAGTATTAAGAGAAGAACAGTAATTTTTGCGTACAAAAGTGACATATTGATAGAAACTATCTTTAAATTTATAATTTAATTTAAATAATTCTGAAAATTTAAAAAAAACTCAAATAAATTTATAATTATCATTCGTTTAAAAATTAAATTAAATTCAAAAATTATTAGAATGAACTGTGTATATGTATAAAAATGAAAGCATATGAATTAAATGTATCAGTAAAATGTGAATTTGAAATATTTTTGAAAAGAAACGAAAAGAAGAAAGAAACACCAGGATTGAATCCTGATCTCACGGATAAAAAAAGCTTAAGCTCTACCGACTTTACAACCAGGAGGTGAATTAAGGATACAAATTACTAATATATAAGCTATGTTTAAAGTTTGGTGGTCCTTTTTTCGGAATTTGCTGGCAATTTGGCCTTAAAATTTTAATGAATGAATATCCTAAACATATACTCCCAATAATATCCTAAACATATACAAAATCTCAATTCTCCAACCCTGTTTCTGAGTTATTGTATTTACAGGTAGACATAATTCCAAAAATGTGATGTGTTCTTTCGGTCCCTAAAAGCACTAAAACGTGTAGAATCGTCAAAAGCTCAAGGTCAAATTTTTTTACAATTATTTTTCTTTGAATACGTTGTATATGAACAAATAAAAATGATAATGCCTAAAAAATAGCACTTTGGTTGCAAAATATATACTCGCTATATCTAAAACATGGACATGATAAAGAAGAAAGTCTCTTACTTGGAAGTAACAGCGTAAGAATAATAAAATTCGAGTTTTTATCGGTGAAAATGAAAATGAAAATGGAAATTTAGTGAGTGTGTTACGAATTTAGCTCACGTCTGATATTATATTAAAACCTCTAGCAGAATGTTAGATATTATCATAAATTTTAATTTCAACACGTAGCTATTCTAACTATCTTATATCATATGTGCACCATCTTTCTTCTTTTGAAAACAATACCTTGAAATTCTCTTTAAGATAATGACTAATTATCATACAATATGTTCTACTATTTTCCTGAAATATTTTTTTTACTGATAAAATGTTAAATAGTTCCAAATAGAACATTCGTATTCTGTATCAATAAAGCAAGAGTCGTTTCCAAGTGTGTTTCAGATTAATTTTGATTCTAAGCTTGTATAGGCAATTTTAAACAATTTAAATTTGAAAATTGAACAATAAAGGATTAGTGAAATGACATTAATTCACCAAACAATATGACCACCCTCAAAATGATTTCACATACTCTCAAATAAATGTATTTATGTATTATTAACCGCAAGCCCCTGGCGAACAATTGTTAAGAATGATCTTATTAAAGTGCGACTTTTGGCGATTTTTTAAGGGAATTAATCGCTGAGATGCGATTTATATTAAAGTACCAGAAAATCAGGTACTTATTTAAAAAACCATAAATGAAACCATTTTCTTTTCGACAGATTTAAATGAGACTTCCACATATAATTTCAATTACAGTCACAAAATCACATATCGAATTTCATATATAAACATAAATCACTGCAATTTAGAGTGATTGTGTTTACATACTTGTTAAAGCACATATCGACAAACGGTCAACTCTTTTGCATTCTTGGTTAAAAAGTTGATAAGAATCTATATTTACATAAATATAAATCACTGCAATTTTGAGTGATTGCGTTTACATACTTGTTAAAGCACATATCGACAAACGGTCAACTCTTTTGCATTCGTGGTTAAAAAGTTGATAAGAATCTATATTTATATAAAAATAAATCACTGCAATTTAGAGTGATTGCGTTTCCATACTTGTTAAAGCACAGAACGACAAACGGTCAACTCTTTTGCATTCTTGGTTAAAAAGTTGATAAGAATCTATATTTATATAAATATAAATCACTGCAATTTAGAGTGATTGCGTTTACATACTTGTTAAAGCACAGAACGACAAACGGTCAACTCTTTTGCATGCTTGGTTAAAAAGTTGATAAGAATCTAAATTTTGGAAGCTAGAATTATGAGCATTTACTTTAGTTTTTAGTGTTTTTAATTAGCGCATGAATATTTATGTATGCAAAACTTACAAACCAACAGACGTTTAACTATTTGAAGAATTTTCCGGGACAGAGCCTTAGCCTCAACAATTGAACCGATTTCGCCAATTAATTTCTTCACTTTTCATGCATAGCTCACCAGTCACAAATCTCTACATTTTTTATGAAACTATAATTTAAAATAGCAATTTCTATTGCTTTGATAAGATGTAGTTAAAGCAAGTTGTTTTTCCTGACGACATTAATGCTATTAATAAGAAGTGTGAGCAATTCCTCTTTAAATTAGCTAGTTATGCTGAATTCTTAATTTAATTTTACTGTCCCTTTCGCAATAAATGAATGTTTGGTGAAGTATCTCACTTTTGTAGCATAAAATTTAATACATTCTTCATCAAAGTTAAGATAGAGAAATGAAAAAGAACAAATATATACGTAGCTAAACAATATACCATTTGATATTTAATTATTTAAAAATGTATTAAAAGTTCGATTTTAAAATTTTCCAATATTTTACTTGTCTTTCACACAGAGTCGATTCCGCCTGTTTAACCTTCATACTAGAAAATCTTTTTAAAAAAACTGCGCCGCAATTGGAACAAAGCGGTGGCCATGACAATAAATTAAAGACGATTCAAAATATAAGCGGCAAACGGAATATTTTATTTTTTTACTGGACTAACTGGTTTCGGCCTGGTGTCAATTGGAACAATAAAATCCATTCAACTTTGAGCTTAGAAAAAAGTCCGAGACTTCACTTAAATGGAACCCGTTTTAAAAATAGAAAACTTGACAGCAGTTTTAACGAAAATTAGTAGTACCAGTCAATATGTTTAAATAATGGTTAAAATAATGATTTAAAAATAATAAAGTGGGAAAAAGATTCATTAGAAAATTTCGTGAACCTAATTCTGTAATTAATTACTGATTAAAATTTTATCATTTCGGTATTAAACAGCCAAGTTTCGATGAATCAGTGTCTGAAATACTTATAATAAATTTCATTTATGCTTATTAAATTATAACACATAAAATTACAATAACTAATGAGTTAATATCTGAAGCAGTTTATGATGTTTCCATTGTATATATTACAATTTTAACCCCACAAAATGAAATTCAGTATTAAGCTCTGCACATTTTCCTAGCTGGCAATGATGCAATATCTAAAATCATGATGTTTTATGATGAATTCATAATGTTTCCCTTATGTTTACAGCAATTTTAAGCACACGAAAGAAAAATTCAGTACTAAATACTGCAAATTAACTTAGTCGATAATGTGAGAATATGTGATACATTCTTCAAGTTTTCCCTTATTTTCAAACGTGATGGATCATAATTGCTGGAATTTTTAAGAATTTATAAGTAGTCCAAGTATTAAAAACATTTTCAAAATCTATGATACAGCTATTGTGATATGATGCGCCATATTAAAAAAAACAGTCAAAATATGAATATGAATTAATACAAAGAAAAGAATAATTGCTTATAATGAGTTAAAACTTCTGTTCTTATGATCAATTATTAAAAGCTGTGAAAGAAATCGGCTATAGTTTAATGGCAAGATAAAATGCAACTAGTTTAATTACATTTCTTATGTATTTTAACCCTTTGCACTTGGATAGTACCTCTCACTGACTATTCAAGATAGCGCATCGTTTTGATTTTTTATTTATTTATTTTTCAATTTTGATTGCTAAAAACACATAGAGAATGGTAAAAAGATGTAGATTAATTTTTCATGCAGATTCAAATTTAAAAAAATTAAATTTATTTTTCAGAGCAATAAACAAATCTTTGTATTAGGTGAATAATTATGCATTGAATTACTTTTCCAAGTGCAAAGGGTTAATTGTGTCATGAGACAACGTTCTCTGTATCTATAAAGATTAATCTTCTTACTATTAAAAGTTTTTTTTTATTCTGAAATAATTAGTCGTCATTTGTCTTTTTATATTACCAAATCCGCATAAGCTGTCTCCAAGAAATTTTCTCGCGTAGTCTCTATAATAGAATTTAACTTCTCTGATCCCGCAAAAAACTATGGACTACCTTGGGAAAGACCTTAAAAGCCAAGAGTGCGCAGAGTTTTATTTTCAGTGTTGAGCACATTACAGTTTTGTATTTTGTAGTCTAATGAAGAAAATCGAATATACGCTTTCTACATTTATTTTTTAATTGACAGAAATCAAATATTGACCCAGAAATAAAGACAATTTATTAATGGAAACACATACCAAATTACATTTATCTATTTATTTTGTTTACATATTTACAGAAGTATAGACCGACTGGTGATTATGTAATGAATACTTTCTTTTATTTTAAAGTAAATGTGTTCTTTACTGAAAAGGAAAAAAAAGGAACAATAAATTCAAAATTTGGCTAAACCAGGAATATTTTTATTTTTTTGAATTCGAGACAAAGATATTAAAATAGCAATTAAAGCATTTTAATCCTTGCTGATACGAAATAATTGGCAACATTTTCGATATAGAAAAGACACAGAAAAAAATTAGTTTTTAATATATATATTTTTTTATTATTTTAGTAACAGTCATTTATATCAAACTGAATTATAAAATGGATATACAATACTGAGTGCAATTTTATTAACCTCGCACAAAAACAGTGCTTAAAATAAATGTTGTGTGGCGCGAATAATGACTGTTATGAAGCTTTTAAAGACATGATATAATCATTCACTAAGAATGATTTTAAATACTTCCGTTAATCAAAAAGTCATTTAACGTACACGTTAACTTCTTTTTTCTTCTTTTTTTTCCAATCTTGGATTCTTATTTACAGAGAGAGAGAGAGTGTTGCTTTTACCCCAAACCTTAACAAATTATTCTATCCCAAAGCTTTGATTCCCGCTGGTGTAGTGTGGAAGTTTGGAGAAGGTGTATCAACTCCAGCGTCGTCCTCCTCATCTGACCCAGGTTCAAAATTACAAGGTCCATTGCAAAATAGTCTTAGTGTTGCTTTAAAACGGGAGGTTAATATAATTAAACTAAACTAAACCAAAAGCTTTGGTAATAATAAAAAGAATAAAATTAATTTTCAAAAAAGAATTATTCTATAAAATTCGGAACATTAAAAATATTTAATCGAATTTAAAGAATTTTATTGAGACAATTTAAAAATAAAATCAGCTGGAATTGTCTCTTCAAAATTTTGTTGAATTTCTTTATAAAAAAATATATCATCTTCCCTTTCTCCAAAATAAAACTGTAGATATTTGATAAAATAGTGAATGTCACGAGTGGTTAGATTTTTGTTTTCAGTGCTCCATGTATGAGCGTTTTGTGCTTCGAAATATCGTAAACAAATCAAATATTACTTTGGTTATCTTTTTTCGATCAACTGAAAAAAAAATTTTAGACAGAACTACAGTTTTACTAGAAAAATCACATGCTACAAGGAATTACGAAAATCACACGTCAAATTTCTTTTAATTAATTTCTTGCATTATTTACTTATCAAGTTTACATGGGAGGAAAAGTTCCAATCAATAGACAATGAACCATTTGATAGATTTGGCTTTAATTTTAATAAGAGAGAGAGGGGGAGGGTGCATTTGAAACGATTTTAGATTTTTAAAACTTGCACCAAATTTCATTTATTTAAGTCGCTGCATTTTTGAGTTATCGCTTTTACATGTATATAAAAGTGCAGACTGATATTCGGTTAACCCCTCGACGACGGCAAAATTTGGTACGGATTTACACTTTATATGTTAAATACGTGCACCAAATGATATCTATATAGTCTTTAACGTTTTGTAATTATCGTGTTCACATATATTCTGACAGCCGGACAAGCAGTTTCTTTTCTGCATGGATTTCATGCAAGATTTTATACTATTTGGTGTAATGATCACATACCATGTTTCCTAAAAAAAATTTTAACTATCGTACTCACAAACTTACAAATAAACGACAGATAGATAATACTTTTATTTATTTATTTATTAAAATTCAGGGAAATGAAAAAATCTTGAATTCAAATTTTCGACGATTCCAATTCTTTCTCCTAGTATACGAGAAAAAATCAAAACGTCTGGCTGCCTGTTTGCTTGAACTGAAATTTAATAAACACTCCATTAGTTTCACTTAAGTGTTCGCATCAAGAGAGAGAAAAAAAGGCAAACATGAAAACCATAGACTCGCGCGTCTAATGTAAACATTCCTGGAAAAGAGTCGCTTATCGAGATATCCGCAGATTGTGTGTTGCGCTGTAAAGGAGAACGCAGCAGACGCAACAAAACTATTCGACGCAAAGATAATCAATGGGCAGATCGCCTCATAAACGACTCAAGGGCGAAAATGTCAAATCTGGAGTCGTGCGAAGGAGCTGAGTTTCGCTGTTTGAGCAGGTGGCAGTGTTCTTTGCATTGAAGAAGCCGTCTCCTTTTTCTACTGAGCAAAGATTGCAACAACCAATTTCCGGAGGAAAGTTATTTTTAATTTACTACGTTCTCGACAGAGATTCACGATTTACAGAAGCACTCGCCTTTTCTGCATAAATAGGTGAACAATTCGAAGACGTTTTTAAACAAACACCTGTTTTAAGAGTTTCTTTTTTCTCGATACAGTTATTTTCAAATGTTCGTGAGTGTGTCTGCGATGTCACGAAGAATCTTTCGCAGTATCAGTCATTAAATTTGGCACTCAGGCAATCATAATGGTGACTCAAACCAGAATTTTATTAAATTTATTTTTGTTATAAAGACTGCTTGTATCGGGAATAATAGGGTATTGACTGATTCGTTAAATAAGCAAAATAAGTTAACTGCCTAGGGTTGGGATTAGAGGGCGCCGAACCCACGAGAATTATCTGCGGTATTTTGAAAGTTATTTAATCCTGTGCTTTCATTTACTCGTATTTAAATTAAATCAAATATTGTTTTAATTTATTTTGGTAAGTTATTCTATTAATATTCTCAATTAATTATAATTTGCAAGCTTGTGTAATACTATTTTTTATTTTTAAAAAATGAGATGTTCTATTATTATATATTATTTCAATTGCGTCACTCCCCAGATATGAGGATGAGAAACTTCCATCATGGTGGTTGGTTCTCGCTGGTGGGAACTTGGGTGGATATAAAAATGGTGGAGGTCAGTTACCTCCTACCGATGACGGAACGTGCTTCCTACTTTAAGGGTTGCACCGGGACCGATGATGGCTTTTAGAACTCAACCTTAGTTACCGCCAGTGCTGCTATCGCCGCAGTCTGATCAATCAGATGAATCCGTGTGTCTTAGTGGCGGGTAGGAGTGGATTATAGTTAGAGTGTGCTAAAAAAAGTTTTTTTGTTTTTTTTTTTTTTGAAATTTTTACACGATATTTTGAAACCAACAGTTTAGATAGCGATATGCGATTAGGCCTTTTGCTATTTCAGTTTGTCAAAAAATTTTGCATAAAATTACATGAATAAAGATTAAATTAAAATCGATAAAAAATATTTTATTAAGAAAGTTTGGGCACCAAGAACTCCAAAATTGCCATAGCCTTAGAGCTCCTTAAAAGCCTAATCTGATCCTGGTTTTTCTATCAACTGTGCTCAAATATATAATCATATGAAGTTAACACTAAGTAATTTTCTGTCTATAAATTGAATTGTGATTCAAAACAATTCAAAGACTGGATTTAAAAAAAAACATTTTTTAATTTACACTTGTAAAAGAAAGGCACTTTTAGCATTTTGTCTGTATTCCTGTCCATAAACAAGATGAATTCTTATAAGTCAGATGGTTGAACTTTCGAATAAGTTCTTAATATTAAACTTGAAGACTTCGAACCGATTT
The DNA here is from genome assembly GCA_026543865.1 of Argiope aurantia. Classification (NCBI taxonomy): domain Eukaryota; kingdom Metazoa; phylum Arthropoda; class Arachnida; order Araneae; family Araneidae; genus Argiope; species Argiope aurantia. Next base: position 32,182 of record JAPMOR010048420.1, on the reverse strand, counting down.
TGAACAAAATCCAATCTGAGGAAGTCTGTCTGTCTTGCTGTTCGAGTAAAAGTGAATTCGATAACTACAAAAATAAAGAGCTAGGTAGATAATATTTGGTATAAAATTTAGCACTAAAATGCAGATTCTTAACATTAAAATGCAGATTCCAAATTTTAAACCAAATATATCAAAGCGTTGAAGGTCTGTTAATCTGTACTTAGGAATGTAAATGCGATAGCTCAAAAATGGGATGACTTAAACAAATGAAATTTGGTAGAAGATTTTGTGATTAAAATTGTATTTCTAAGTCGAATTGTGGTTCAAATCGATCTCCAAAAAAAAAGGCGTCCAAAATATATACCCATTTCATAGATTCATCAACACTATTAGATTCACTTCAAAGATCTATATTTCGCCATGCCATGGAAGGCATTTCCGGCCTAACCCAAGATTCGATGTTATATGAGAAAAAAATATTTAAGTTATAAAATTTATATATTAACCTTTTTTTACATTTTTATTTATTTGTCTTTAAATACTAATTTATTCTAATGATTTAAACACTAATGACTGCTAATTTTGATATATATATAACATGGCCGAGAACAAGAAACTTCTTTTGGAATTTTAACTTCGAATTATTTCATCATGGGAAGCATATTATGAAAAAGGAAGAACCGACGCGTTAGGTAATTCTACATCGGACACAAGAGTAGAAGAGACCAACATTTTTCCCTTCAGTGGTCTTTACCAAGAGATTTTGATAGGGATTTCTTTGACTCGTGTCTGCTTAGGTAAGCAGATTTGAGGTATCTATAAAAGAATGAGGTAAACATTAAGGAGTTTTATCCCTTCACTCGGAGCGTGAGAATTTGCTGAATTAGCAGTTTTGCAGAGTACTTGTTAAAAGTAATAAATAAAAAAGTGACAACTGGATCAAGAAATAAGAGAATATTTTAGAATGAAGTTAATCTGACTCAAGATAAAAATTTTGGAATGAGTTAAGATTTAAATTAGTATATTAATAGTAGATTATATATATATATATATATATATATATATATATATATATATATATATACAGGGAGTCTCAAAAACCTTGATTCCTGAAATATTGATCGTAGACATATACTGTAAATTACAAAGTTGCATAAAAAAAGGTACAAATTGCTATGAAATCGATTAAGTTTTTAGGGGATTAAACTTTAAAAAATACAAAATTTTGATTTTTATATGGCCCCGTACAAAAAAAATCCCATTGAGTAAAATGTACCGCATCCTCTAATAAGGTCATGTACGAAATTTCAGCATTTTATCACAAAAAGTCTCAACGATAGGAAACTACATAAATTCTGGCTTAATCCACTTTTGGATGCCTGGATATGAGTTCGCAAAGAGAAAAAATCATGTCGGATGTTCGTGTTTTAGGGGTCGTACACAAATTAACAAATAAAGTAATTATTGAATAAATAAATAATAATTTTTCTATTTATTGGTTCAAAAGTATTAAAAATGTGTAGAAATAATAACTTAAAGGAAAGATTACATAAACTAAAGGAAAGAATACATTACTTTAATGAGAGATTACATAAGATTGTTTACGAGTTCACTGAATGTGCTATTTTTAAGATATATATGTAATTCATGATACAAAATTTTAAAGTATTTTTCAGGAATCAGAGTTTTTAAAATTTGTATTTAAAACTAAAGATATGAAGCATATTAGTTTTCTCATGATGTATTCATGCGTCGCGTCATCTGCACTGAAGCTGTAAGTATTTGCATTTTAATTTGTGATTGATCCTTTTCCAACTTGGTTTTAACATATTTTTGAGAATTTTCATGATAAAATTCTGAAATTTTGTACTTTAAAATTTCTAAATATCTTTTTAGAAGATGGGACACATTTTAGTAACTGGGAATTTTTATGTACGGGGTCCGTTAAAAAATTTAATTTTTTTATTTTTTAAAGTTTAATCACCTGAAAATTGTAATCGATTTCATAAGATTTTTCACCTTTTTTTATGCAACTTTGTAGTTTACAGTATATGTCTACGATCAATATTTAAGGAATAAAAATTAAAGCCGCGGTCAAGGCATATTTAGTTCAAATTTGGCATAAAAATGTCTTAATATGTTCTGTAGCTCCATAACTACAGAATACGCACTCTGTTTAGTAAAAAAGGTTTTTAAATTATTTCAATACTTCATAATTCCCAAAAATTAAGACTTTGTGTTATTTTTTGATAAAAGAACTAGGAAATATCTTTCTAATTTGAAAAACTTTGAACAATTATTTAATTATCTTATAAACTAGAAATGTTTTGAATTTTACTTCTTTCTAATGAAATGTACTTCTCCCAATTTGAAAAAAAAAGTTTGGTTTTTACCTGATATATTTCTATTTTCTCAGGAATTTTTTTTCATTTACTATGTGTTAAAATTCAAAAAAAAATTACAATGTTTTTCAAAAAATTCGTTATGTAATTAGTGACATACCTTAAATAAAGTTTTCCATTCCATTTAGGCTCCTTTATTATTTCCTTCAACTAACTTTTGAAGATCGAGATTATTTTTACTCAATTTCTTTAATGAAATATTACCACTTACTTTGTCCGCGTAGTGTTTTGCAGAAAAGAAAACTGTCATTCAAATTTCACTTTAACATCTGCGTATATTTTAATTTAAAATTAATATAAAAATTCTAATAAAGCAAAAATCATTACTTCAAAATTTTTTTAAAAGCAATTTTTTTATAAGCGTGCAAACACGCTCAAAGCAGACTTCTGGGAGATGACCTGCATTTTCAACTTTAAAAAAAAAAGTGCGAAATCTGTTTTCTTCACTGCTTTATCTCTTTAGTTATTTTATCTCGATTTATTTCATTCAATTCACAAAGTTCTACTTGTTGAAACATATCTGCTAATCATTTCTCAGACAAAAAAGCGTTATTATTTTGTTCTGGAGCTCGAACGAAATAAAAATTTCTTTTCTTGTAAAAGGAAGTTGATGTTCTATTATCGCGAGCAAACAGATTTCCTATTTTATCTTTTATTTCATTATTTCGCCATTCTGAAAGGAAAAAATCACAGGCCTTTTTCAATATCACATTCAAAAGTGAACACATTATACAATTAAACATCACCAAAACGATATCCGTTTAAAGGTTTGGAGAAAAATTACAGAAACTAATCTATATTACAATTCTTTTCTCTGAATTATTTAATTATAAGCCACCTTTAACGATAAACTGGTTCGCTAAGAGTATTGACTGAGCTTAACTTCAATTAAATCGCTTGTGCACAATTTAATGATTATTCTTCTACTTTGCTGATATCAAATATTTTTAAATATCCAATTGTGATGAATATTAAAACTGTGTTATTTGAATAGTCTTTAACCTATTCTGTTCATTATATAAATGAACAACGGAACTGTACAGTTCATCAATCTTCATAGCATTACAATTGCTCTTACTTATTCTTCGTGTGAACTTCGCAAATAACAAATAAAATATGTCTTCCTACATCAAAATAATTAAAGAAAATCAAGTAATAATATATGGTGAAACAATGAAAATTTTTTGAATTGTACTGTGACGAAGAAATCTAATGTTGAAAATTAAACAAAAAATATTTTTTAAGAATATTCAAAAAGCAGGAAAACGACTGTATGATAATTAAATTAATATCCATAAATATCTTATTAATCAAATGTTAAAATGATATAAAATCACTTTTTTGTAATAATGTTTCAGAAGTTATGGCGGCAAAACATCCAAGGCTTACTTAATTTTTAATTAATCATTAATCTAGTTTAAATTCTAAATAATACCAATCCAAAGTGCACATCTCCTCCTTCCCATGAATATTTATACCAAATACGGTGTCTCTGGCTCAGCCCTTAGAGTGGTAACACGGACATATACATTCTTCTTTATTATTAGCAGAGACTAAGAAAAGATGTGTATTTTATAATAGAAAACAAAGTTGGTAGCATTTTGAAATGCTTGCAGAAATTTTAAAAAAATTTCATTAAAAAAGACAAACAATTTAAAATATGGCAAAACCCAGCTTCTTTGATTTTGAGAATTATTGCGGAAAAACGCCAAAATTTTGCATAATTCTCATTCAATTAAAATTCAAATCAGAATTTCTAATATCTGGTTGAGACATTTATACACATTGCAATCCTTCAAAGTTTCTATATGCTCAATTTAGATGCTCTAAAACAAATGGTCTATAACATGGGGGACCGAAAATCACACAGACACGCACACATTCATTTTTATTAGTAGTAGAAATTATACATAGTCTAGTATGCAACGGATTGTAAAAGGCTCGGATTCGCGCAAAAAGACTACACATATTTCAATTATAGTGTACAAAGCTTAAATTAGCAATGGACTCCCATGACGTCACAGTCACATGACAAACGTAATTAATCATATTATAGCGTTCTTCTGCACGTATCTTTATAAGCCGATCTGAAAGAAAATGACATTTTCTTCAAGTGAAAATTCATACTAAGCTAAACACTCCAAAAAAAAATTTTCACATGTGCACACCTTTTTTTTTTATTTGTTGGTAGATTTTCACAAAATCGAAAAAAAGTTATTCCGTAATTGCTCTAAAAGATAATCATGCATATACCAAAAGAAAAAAGAAATGCTTTCAAACTAATAGCATAAAATTTCAAAAAAAAAAATCTCTGACAACTGCTGATAATTTAATAAAATCAAGAATGAATTTCGGTTCCCAGTAATGAGTAATCTCTCTAGAAACAAACGGGCAGAAAACTTTTTAAGAACTTGTTGCTTTTTTTATGGATTGAAATACATATAATCCTCGATGGCCTTTTGTCATTTCTCACAACATTGTCACCGCAACCCCGTGCTGTGATCGTACAGTTAAACCCAACCTTTGATTCCCAAACTCAAAAGCTCTTTATTTAATGCTAAGAGGTCAGCAATAGGTTTAAGGTAAAGTAATAAAAAAAATCTCTAGAAGTCTACCCACGTTCAAATGAGTCATACATAAAAAAAATCCCTCTGGGTTCTTACCTCTTACAATCCGGTTAAGTATTATCTTGTAAACAGGGCGAAAATGCTTACAACAGAATTGTTTTTAGGAGCATTTAACTCAATCTGTGCATTGCCATATATATTTTAAAAACTATTTAATTATCCATTTTTTGCCCTAATTTATTTTTTAAACTTAAAACAGGCGTCAATGGATTTTAGATAAATAAGTTTGTGATAATAATACAAACTTAAAACTCATAAATTTCAGACACGATTTTTTTTTTTTTATTATTATTATCGAAGTAGTTTTAAGCTGGATAATGGATGGTGTTGAAAAAAATTTATTTAAGTTGTTCCATAAGAAAACAATAAACAACGTGCTAAAGTAGGACGGATGGAACATAGAGCTGGCTTTTTCATAAAAAAAAAATAATAATTGCCATAAAATTGCAGTCACGGCAAGATAAGTTACGGTCACGGCGGGATAATTATGGGAGAATTTTTATCATAACCGCTGCAAGAGAATAATAGCCAACACTTTATTCAAAGCCTAAAATAATTGAAATATGTTTATAATGAATAATGGTGGATGCTCTTCAGTGATGCTGTTAACAGCACAAGATTTAATCACACTTCTATCCTTATACTTAATCAAAATAGAACAAGTAAAGCTAACATCTATCTATATCTATATCTATACTAATAATAAAGCTCAATGTGTGTGTGTATGTGTGTGTGTGTGTTGGCGCTCTACAGGCCAGACCATTCAACCTACAGCTACCAAATTTGGCACGTGTATACCTTGGAGGTCGGCAATGTGCACATGGGGGTTATTTTTTCGAATTTTTAATTAAAATTTTATTTATTTAAAAATTAAGCGAAATTTTGGCGTGTTTCTGCTATAACTGCCGAAAATATTACCGCACAAAAAAGATTTTTACATCAAGTTAAAGATCAAACATTTATCTTTTAAATGATACCAATGTTTTAACCTTAAAATTAAATTTCTATTTTTAATGAATTTTTAAATAAGTATTTTAACTATATTTTTCCAACAAATTTTTTTGTACAAAATAAAAATAAAATTTAAGCTGCACGAGCACGTTTCGCATTCCTGGGAAAAATTAGCTTTTTCCAAAGTGTAGCCATCACATTGATTAAAGCTCCAATTAAAAATAAATTAAATCTTTTTGGAAATGAAATCTGCAAAAATATAATTTCAGGCACGTGTCTTTAGGAAATGAAACAAATATGAAATATTATTTTTTCTAAAAAATGAATTCAAGAAAAATTATTTTATGATCTTTTGCACCCTCTATATTATTAATCCAATAAATCAGTTTTATTTTAAGGCAAGTTTTGTTTAATATGAACAGGATATTCATTCAAATCAGGGCCACACAGCTAATTTGTAAACCTTTAGTTAGACACAGATCTGCTAAAATGATCTAAATGGAAAATGATTATATTTTATGTAACTTGATTCAATAAATGCTCTAATAAATAAGGAATTTTTGATTTACATAAAGCTTCTGCTGTGGAAATCACGATTAACAAAATGTTCTTGAAACACTAATATTTTAAATAAAAAGAGTTAATTTCCAATCAACTAAATCAATCAATTAACTGACTGATTTATGAAAATTTTAATATCATTATTCAATAAAAAAAAGATAATTTTAGATTTTCCATCTATCGTTTCAAAGAAAATACGCCAATCAGCGCGCAGGTTTCTCAAGATTAATTGGCCTAAGATTATGAAAATGTTGAGTTTTTCTAAATTTTTAACATTCAAAACTTCATAAATAAGTCTTAGTTGATCGTGGAAAATAGAAACATTCATTCATTTATTTAAAATTTGGTGTGTCCAGAATATTTCTCAGAATATGTTACCTTACTGCATTAAATTTAGACTTCATAATTTTTGTAATATATTTATAGGCCGGAACAAAATATTATTATTGATTTCATTTCAATTCTTTTGAAAGCAAAACTAAAAACTGAATTTTATGCTGAATCTGAGAAATTTTTGTTGAATTATTCTTTGAGATATTACATAAATTATGAAAAATATTTTGTAGTTCACATAAGACTTAAATACCGAGCGATTCTGTTTGCAATACTCATAGTCAATAATAATAATAATAAATATATAACAATAAAGATGATAAATAAAATAAAACGCTTGGTTTTATTAAAAAATATCTTTATATTAATTGCAATTTCATCATTTCCACTTTAAATTAAAGTGGAAATTTTACCGGAAATGACACCAAATTAGAAAAATATATATAGTAAATTGAACGAAACGATCTAAACAACAGTATAAGTTTGGTATGACTATCAAAATTTGAAGATTAAAAATGTTTTGTTTGAGAATCTGTTAAGAGACCAGTTACTTAAAATATTTAATTGAAAATTGTAGCGAGCGGTAATACTGGCGAACCGGCTGGTCGCCAAAGGCGGCTAGTTCTTAATAATTCTTAAACATTTGACTTTTTTTTTATTATATAATTAAGACTCTGACTGATTGATTTGCAAGCGTATTTCCGTTTTAATTCAACGATGTATTCTTCTGAGACTTGAGTTGTTTATGGATTATATGTGACTTTTGAATCGATTTATGAAGTGCAATGTACGAATGACTAGACGATAGCTTATAATTTCAGAAATAGGGTCATTTGATTAAAATAGGGCTAGTATATTTCTTTCCAAATCTGAGCTTTCAAAATCAAAAAGTACACAATTTAATAAATTTAGGCATCAGTTAAATCAGAAATCATTTGCATATTAGGCATTATTTGGTTTATTCGCAATATTGGTATTGTTTAATTACAATTAAATAGAAATAACAAGATATTTTTAAGCATTAAACTGTGAAACTAAAAGCGAATTTTCTTAAAAACCTTACCCCTGTTCTGTTTATTATGCATATGACCTTTACTCATGAGATCAAGTATCAAAAGCGTAACTGTGCAAGTAATCTATTATCTAACTGCATGTTATTTTTTGCAGTAATCTCATTATAATTTTTATTCCTTATTCAAAATGCACACAATATAAGCATAATCCTTCTTAGTTTTTAACAGTAAAAGAAAATCACGTGATTAAATATTTGAAGAAATTAAGAAAACAGTTTAAATTTTAGGACAACAAGGCAATATATTATTGGAAAATACGCAAAAAAAATCTTTTTAAAAAAACCTAAAAAGTGATAAAAATATATCTATGTCCATTAAATTTATGAAATAAATGAACATGCGTATTATAATTATTATTACGAAGTCATTTTTTTTAAAATTTCAAAACAGTATAATTTTTTTTTTCAAAAATATTTTCAGAAATTATCGTGAAAAAACCTCAGAATCCAGCTTAATTTTTAATTAGTTGAAATGACAATCACAATTTCAAAAAAAAGAAAAATGCTTCGAGGCGCATATTCCTACCCTCCTATATATACAAAATATAATAAATATCAAGAAAATAATATTAAACTTTCTGAAAAATAAAAACATTTCATATAATTAATTTTATTAACTTTAAAAAATTTAATTTGATGCAGAATCTATAACTATATATTTTTTTTTTATGATGATGATATTTAAAATAATTTACTTGCACCATCGAATCATTCATTCAAAAGCTTTTGCCAGTGTTAAAATTTAAACTAATTTGTAATTTATAAATTTCAGAATCTTCAAGCCCAGTCATTTGTAGCAAATTGATTTTATTAAATTCATATTTTTCAGTCTGGACAAATATTAAGATAAAATTTTTACCGTACTCATTCCATATTAAAATTTTAACAGTCTGAAAGGCAATAAATTGAAAAAAAAACCCGAGCTAATCGTCAGAAGCGGCGTATCAAACGTTGCATGGATTTCTAAAAGGCAACCTTTTTGATTTTTAAATACGGTGAGAAAAGAATTTCTAATGAGCCTTTCAGAGTTTGCGTGTGACAAACGATCACAAAAAGGATGCAAAACAAATTTCCTTGCAATGTGTTTTTATGTAATTACACAGCAAAAAAAGAAAGTAATGTCTGTCTGAGTTTCCCTTCACGAGAAAGGATAAAAATTCCTGGAAGCCGATGACTCTTTAATGGCGGCTTAAAAAAGAAGTTATTTCCCTAATACTACAAGTTGATGTTTAATCTAGCTTTAGACTTTTTTAGTTATATTCACAGATATACATACATAATTCCAAAACTGTATTTTTCAGAATTAGAAATATCTAAAACGGAATTTTTTTTCCAAAGTCTGGAGGTCGAAGTTTTTAAAATTTCAATAGTTTCTCTTTGAGAAAGTAAGAAAAATTATTTCATTCTTTTTCTACTTTAAATTTTGCTTAAAGTAGAAAATATTCTTTGTAATTTTCTTAAAAGACAAGATTTTGAACGTCTTCTGTAGTATCTACTGTATAATCCAAATTGATTCGTAGCATTTATAATCAATAAATCTCCAGCAGCATAAAGAAATTATTTAAAAAAATCAAAAGAGATACGAACAATTTACCAATTGTTTCGTAGCTTTTATAAGCAATGAATCTCCAGAAGCATAACGAAATTATTTTTTAAAAAAACACCCAAAAATGAGATTTACAAATTGTTTCGTAGCATTTATAGGCAATGAATCTTCAGTAGCATCAAGTATTTCAAAAAAAAAAAATCAAACCATATTAATTTATAGATACAGCGCTTCAGCAGATATAAAATTCTTAGAATCGCAGATGTAGCTTTATGTGTGTGATCCTAGTAACAGCTTGTTTTATGTATTTAATTAGATCATTATCAGTTTAATCTCATTATTAAAAAAATTGGGGGTAATTCTCAGTTGTAATGACGACCAAAAAGCGCCAAGAAAAATTTTCGCCAATTTGGCGATTTTAATCGTTAAACTATATAGCAAGTGATTAATGCGTTGAAATTTTTTCGAAATAAATAATAATGCAATGGCGTATATTTGTATAATTTGATGGCATTATTTCTTGGCGCTTTTTGGTCGATATTACAATCGAATCGTTTAGAGTATACGAGAATCTAAATATCTGTATACCCTCAATGGTCATGTTTTTAGCAAAAATGTACAGTTTTATATTCGGTAAAGGAGTGACAACATCTTGTATAAAAAGTATAAGAGAAACTTCCAGGGAGATCATTCCCGCTGATTTCAATGGTATATTTAATAAGTGGGCTTCAAAATATTTGTATACAAAGTTAGTCCAACAACAATTTAAAAGACTGCGAACCGCTGCACCAGAAAAATCTCAAGTACATGAGGAAAAAGTTGTTAGAATTACTTTCCACCTTTTCAAATAATTTTTAGCGCTATTATTCATTATTTTTTAAATTCGCCATCTATCAGCGAACTCCTTCTACTTGGCTGCACAGTTTTTCACATAAAATAAAGCGAAGGTCAAGTCGTTGTGTGCAAATGATTGTTAATAAATTGCGCACATTGTATTTGCAGAAAAGCAAATAGGTCAGCACCTGCTTCGATGTCATCAAATCCAGACGAAATCAGTAACCTACTCGTTAATAGTATAAAGGGACAGAATGCGCTGCTGCTCCTCTTCTGGCTGGAGCAATGCGTCGCTCATGCCTTATTAATAAGAATCTGATTTGGCGAAAAAAAAGTGTCCGTCGAAAACAACGAAGTGAATGAATTCGGAGGAGTCTGCATTCCCAGCTGCTCTCATTTTACTATCTAATCGGCCATTTCTCAGGAATAATGATCTCATTTTTGGCGTTATTTATCTTGCGCAATGTTTGTTTATGAAAAGACGAGAGCCATATTTCAAAACGTATATTGAAACGGCGACTAAAAATTGAGATGATCGTACAGTAAACCAGCAGGAGTGGTCACGCCAAAACTTACTCACTCGATCTTTAATAAAAGTTTATCCTCCCTTTCCCTACATAAAATTGAGAATATTCGACTAACACCGTAAACATCTGATGTAGCCATAATCAAATATATCTGTGAAAATAGATTTCTTTTCTTGCCTTCCTAACTTTCAAAATCAAGAGTCATACACACAAGGACCAAGACAAAAAAGAAAATTAAAAAAATCGCCGCGGTTTTTTTATACACATATACACGAACAAATATGTTTCGAATACAAGTTTTCTTTGTCAGAATTAACCAAATTATTTTATATCAAATGTTTTTTGACTGCATCCACATCTATTATATTATGATGCCAAGTGCAGTAACGGCATAATTCATGTGTTTTTTTTTTCACACATAATATCTTTCTGCATATTATGGCTTGAGATAATTTTTCTAAAATATTTCAAAGTAGAAAATCATAGTAATGTTTGCAAATTCTGTACATAGTTATTTTTGTTTTTTCTTCTGTAAATATTCTGGTGTTTAGTAAAATTCCCGTTACATGCCCATTAAATCATTCATTGACCATAACAGTTACGGATACGGGGGTATGAGATAGCGTTCTGTTTTCTATCCAGAATAATTTAAAATCAAAGTCACGCACATTTGACATGAGGACTTCGTAGGATAATAATAACCACAGCATATGTATTTTGGAAAAACATTTTTTAGACCTAAACGAAAATTTGATACGGAAATATAATTATAGTCATAATGTCAGATATCAGATTTCATTTATTTAAGTATTTATGTTTTGAGTTATCAAAACTTTGATTTATTGAATAATTTTTAGCATGCGAAAGTATAGACTGACAAATGATCATCTCTTTCACGGATTTGGTTTAAAATATGATATGGATATACTCTTTAGATGCTAAAATTATATATCAAATTTCATTTCCCTAAGTTGTTGCATTTTGATGAAAACGAGGTAGAAACAATAAATAGTCAACCAACTCTACAACGAATTTAGTTTTTAAGTTGTTATAGTTCTGCATTTTTGATTCTAAACGTGTGAAACAAATGTCGAATATCTAGCTTTTTATTTTCTCTTATTCGTAGAATAGAGAAAGCATAGAAATTGTCGAAAAAATAGAACTCGACATTGTGATGAATTACCAGTTTTAGAATTCTCTGAGCTCAAGAAACACATTTTTGGAAAATGTTTGTCTGTTCGTGACAACGATAAAAATGCTTTGAGCTAGACGGATGAAATTTGGTATTATGTCCGTAAACCAAAATTCTGTCCAATTTTGAGTAGAATCTGTTCAGGGGAAGTTCGTCTGTCTGGCTGTTCTAATATATGTTAACGCGATAACTATGAAACGAAGAGAGCTAGATAGATAGGATTCTATACACGGATTTAATATCTATAATGTGGACACCTGTCAAATTTTGAGCTTAATTCAATTGTATGTCTGCCTGTACTTTCAGAAAATGTAAATGCGATAATGCAAAAATGCATTGTCTTGGATATATCAAATCTGGTATGGGATTTTAGTGATTACAGGTGTAGTTTTGTGCCACATCCTTGCTTCAATCGGTTTAGAAAAACGTATCTAAAGCACAAATTCGATTTTCGGATCCTATTAGCCGCATGCCAAGGATTCATCGCCAAGTCACTCGCCAAGAATGACACGATAGATTTTGTAAAAATGCTAAACTCACGCCATAAGTTAATATTTCCCAACTACTGTACGTCAATGCCACGCAAGGCGCTCTCTAGTATGACAAGTGCGACAAAGTTTTACATGCCTCGAGATTGGAATTTTGATCGGAGGCCTCCTTACAGTTTGGGCGCCAAATTTAGAAAGAAGAGTTGGCTGAATTGGATTCGGAACACTTTATTTTTGTTATAGAAAGATGCATGGATACAAACAGATACAAATTTAAGCAAAAACTATGATAACTAGAAAGAGGATTTTTGACGCGAGAGATTCGTTGCAGGAGAACATTTGTGGGGCGTTATTCGTGAGCTGTGGTTTGTTCAGTTCTTTGATATTAATTAAAGAAATGAGAAATAAAATGAAAAAATAATAATAATTGAAATCTGCTATCGTAAATTTCAAATTATGTGGAAACATTATTTTTTTTAAATCACCTGGTATCAATCCGACAGAAAAACATCATGTCCTCACATGACTCATATTTCGCAATCACCAGAAAATACAGAAAAATGATGGTTTTGACCATCTCAAAATCAATCGAGTTCTAAGAAAATCTGGTTTAAACTGGTTTGGAATGATCACGTGACTATTGCATTGCGTAACCGACTTTTAGAAAAGCGGTGGCTTTTTTTTCGTCTTATAATTGTTCAAGTTCCTGTTAGAAAATGGATGGCTGTTTTTTTTGTTTTTTTTCGTCTCAAAATTGTTCTAACTCCAAAACTTTTATTGCCCTCTAGAAAAATGGAAACTTTATTATATAACTTCCGGTACCACTCCTCGCTGTTTTGCGTTGATTCCCGTTTTCTTCTTTGTGCATCTTTGGGGGATAACTTCCTAAGACCCATGCCATTTATTAGTCAGGAAGGAAATCGGGCACATGGCCGACATTAGCTTCAAACTGGTGTTTTTGTTGGCGATAAGTCGTCAAATGTGGCAATCTTCTTTATCAATGTCTGATAATCCTGAAAGCGAAAAATTGATTCCTGAAAAGCGATAAATCGCTAGTCTTCTGTCCTTGCATTTTGTGGCTTAAAAAACCTCAAATCAAATCAACATCATATTCTCACATGGTAAAAAAGTAACAAAATCATTCACATGGTTTGCTTATTGTTTGAAAACTTTAGGAATTTTTTAGGATAAAATAAATAGCAAAATTATAGATGGCTTTCATTCAGTTACGTTGTCCAGTTTTAAAACTATACTAAGACTGTTCTGAGATAAACCTCGCAGTTTATAATTTGAGTAGACGACGTGGACGACACCAAGAAAATTCAAAATTGAAAAATGAGGGCGAGAAATTGCGAATAGGAGAAAGAAACGTGATGAAGATAGACAAACAAATAACAATGAAGATTGACATTTGCAGTTCTTGCCATTTTGGCCCTGTTTACTAGATGAAGTAGCCTTTTAATAAGAATAGTCTATTTTATTTAACGATTGAATAAATCAAATAATGAAAAAAAGGACATTTATAGATATTTTTTTTTGTTATTCAAAGTTTATGAATGTTTACATTGAAAAAGAGTTTAATACTGGAGACTTTCCTTTGAGTATGGGAAAACTTATTGCTATGTTAGAAATATCTAGTCTTTCCGTATCAAAAATTGAAATAGTTGCCTTATTTTGGATCTTCAAAGAGACTTGATGACAATTTCCTTTCGCCATTGGGATTCATTTGTTAGTAAGAAATTCCTTTCACCACTGGGATTCGTTTGTTAGTGACAATTTCCCTTCACCATGGGGATTTATTTCTTGGTGACAATTTCCCTTCACCATGGGGATTTATTTCTTGGTGACAATTTCCCTTCACCATTGGGATTTATTTCTTGGTGACAATTTCCCATCACCATTGGAATTTATCTGTTGGTGACAATTTTCCATCATCATTGGGATTTATTTGTTGATGACAATTTCTCTTCCCCGTTGGGATTTATTTGTTGGTGACAATTTCCCTTCAGCATTGGTATTTATTTGTTGGTGACAATTTCCCATCACCATTTGAGATTCATTTGTTGGTGGGAATTTCCCTTCACCATTGGTATTTATATGTTGGTGGGAATTTGATAAAATGTAGAAGTTAGAAGGCAGCTAGTTGTGTATTAGAGAGAGGAGTCGGCCTTTCTGTAGCCGCAGACGTCGTGTGTTCTGATGTGGAATCTTTGCAAGCTAATGGGAAATGTACCTGCAAACAATATCTCATTTCTCTATCAAGAGCAGGATGTAATTTTCACTTAGGAGATGATATTGTAAATGCCACGGACTGTAATCATGTATCCCTTTCTTTTTGCCAGATTACCTTTGATTTCAATTGTTGACTTTTTAAGTGAGTTTTTAAGGTTGAAATTTGAAAGATTGCACTTTCTGTGGTGGCTTGTTTTACTAATTCTTACGTCATTTCATTGACCTTTGACTTTTATGCCAGCATGAACATCTTTCTATCCAATCAAAGAAAATGTTGGCGATTCTTTTAATATGCCTCGTATACCCTGAGCTATTAGACATTTAATATTGATGGAACTAATTAAGTTATGGATGGATTCACTGTCACTTCACACTTTTAGGTAATGATCTGTGGAACTAAGAAGCGGACTTCCTGAAAAGCGAAAAGTTCTGCTTGAGAGACGGAGTTTTCAGGACGTAATTGGGCTATCCAGTCATGAAGGATTTAATAGTCTTCAAATACACAGAAGGTGCAACATGCTTTGATTTTCTTTCTATTTTGGAGACGTCTGTGTAGATGTTGAATATGGAAGTTTATTTCGGTTTTTGCAATAGTAAAATTCCATTTTCTAATTGGTAATCGGCTGGGTGGAATTTCCCGAAGTTTCGCAATAGCTAAGAAAAAAAATACTATGTTGCAGAAATGATTTTTATTTTCGATCCTATTAACTCTAACGAAGACGCCCCACATTACTGATTTCAGAGACATAGGAAGGGGGCCCAGTATAATTTGTAGCGCAGCTGTTGGGGTTTTCGAATAGGCACTAGTAATGTCGAGTAGGAATTTTCTTTACTTTAAATCTAGTCATTTTTTTATTACCTGACTATGAAAAGAAAAATCCAAAATGCCAATCCAAGTCTAAGTAATGCATTTCTCTCGGTTACCGTCTTATAGGGAGAAACGGATTTTCTCTGAAAGAATTTCATAAAAAAAATTGATAAAAATCTATAAATTTTGTGCTAAAACTCATTATCCGTCTAGTTTAGCTTAATACGTCTTTGAATTATAGTGTTGATAGACATACATGCGTAATTCTCAAAATATGTTTTTGGAACTCAAACAGAAAAACATAATTGTAAAGATTAAAAATGTATTTAAAAATTAAATAACAAAGTTCACTGGAAAAATAATTAATTTTTAAAATAGTTGAAACTTATTTCTCAGCTATATAATTTTCGACAATTACGATGGAAAAAGTAAAAAATATTTGATAATTTTTAATTAGTTAAAATTTTAATTAACCCCCCTTTTTTTCAAATTGGTTCAAGGTGCACATTTACAACTTTAAACTTCATTAGAACCTTAGAACAAGTATGGTGCACCGATACACAAAAATCCCCCCTTATTATTGGAAGAAATAATGGATGAAAAAATAGATAACATTCACATATGACCAAAATATCATAAATTTTGGTTTCTAATATTCATAAGTTTATTTGTTCTTTTTGCTTTATGATATAAAGAAAGGGAAAAAAACCATGGTGAGTTAGAGTCACCATCCGAGTGCAAAGGGTTAAAGCTGTCGGAACCAAATTTTCTTCCCCTTACATGGTGCGGAAGTTTAGAGGAGAGATTGTCCATTCAGATATCGGCCTCACCATCTGATCCAGGTTTTAAAAATAAGTGTCTAGTCCGGAAGAAAGTCCATCGCCTCATCTTAAAAAGACTGTCATAAATGCACTTATTTAAGTAGTTGGAGTATTTTCCAAGCCAAGCTCTATACATTGGCATTTTTTTTGTTGTTTGTTTTGAGCATGAGCATGAGTCGAGCATGCATTTTGGATTTCTTTACTGAAACAGGCTAAATTATCAACAAATACAACAGTTTAGGTAAGAAAATAATACAAAATATTTCTGTAATCTACCTCTTCAGTCGAACTGTTGTGTTCTAAGACAGAATGATATATCATTTCAAAATTAGACATTTTAAACTTAAGGATGCTCTAAAACTTGTCGATTTATCAGAATCTCGAAATCGAGTACTTTTTTTTTAATGATTACAATATTTTCTTTTGATAAATTTCATAAATTGAAAGTAATATACCTTAATCTGTAGATTTCTGTAGAGATCACAAGATTAGTAATAATTTAAATTAATATTCTTATTAATTAGGAATAATTAATCAGTAAAATCTTTAGTATTAAAAGTTTTAAGAAAAACTTTTACTACTAAATTTAGCCATAAAATGTTAATACTTAGCCTTACTTAAAACTTAGCCATATAATGTTAATATTTTTCGGACTTATGGATGCTTTAAAAACTGTCGATTTATCAGAATTTAGGAAATCAAGTATTTTTTAACGATTATAATATTTTCTTTTGATTTATTTCATGAAATTGAAAATTATACCTTATTGAATAAATATACTTTATTCTTTAGACAGTTCATAAGATTAGTAATAATCTTACTAATACTTATCTTATTAATTAGGGATAATGAATCGATAGAATCCTATTTAGAAGTAAAAGCATTTCTTAAAAACTTAGCCATATAATGTTAACATTATTTCTTAAGAATTATAATAACATTTTTAAAATTCTTTAAGTTAATAGAATTAAAAAACATTTTCCCTTTCTCCTTAGAGGAGAAAGTAAAACCATTATTTGAAGATTTCTTCCCTTCCATCATGTGATTCCCTCCTGTAACTGGAAAGTCAACATATCTACTCAATGTCGTCGGCCGGATTTCAAGAAGGGCTGTAATTCAAAAGGAAAACAAATCATTTCAATTCTTACAACCGTATATATTTTGTCATTTCCAATAATCTCATATTTTTAGATAAACTTTGGACAAAAGATTTCTGATTACATGTAAGAACATCAGGTGGTTGACGATGACCGCAAAAATCATTTATAAAAAGGGGGTGCTTAATTATAATCGAATTGAAAAAAAATAATTCGATTTTTACTGGCGATATATTTTATTCATTTTTAATGGCATCGTATTTTAAAAGAAATTCGAAGCAATGTTTTTCTTATATAAAATAATACCCGATGTCTGAGGATAACCGCAAAACTTTTTTTAAAAAGTGACATTTCATTCTTTTATCCTCTTTTATAATTGAAATGATCCTATGGTAAACGCTGTCTCCACAAAATCAAGAAAACTAATCAAAAACTTCAATGGAAAAAGTATTTGTTTTGCACCGATAAAAGAAACCGCAAGTATAGAAAAAGCTGGTCAAACTCTTGAAGATTGTGCAAGTCATCGAAAAACTAAGGTTCCTTTATTTCTCCAGCGGTGGAATTTCCAGAGTGGTCCGGTGTTCCGTCTGCGAGATGGTATCGCCACAATAAACCAAAGTAATTACCTCGGGAAGTGAAGCAAAACATGATTTACTGAAAGGTCGCAACAAGACAGCCAGTATTTTTAGCCTTCCTGCTGTCCCGTTTTTGTTTCGTAAAATAACCGTGAACCGTAGACATCCAGACGACTAATCCTAACAGAGATTTTTATTGATATTTTATTTCTTAAGGTTTTTTTAAATTCTTATGAAGAAAAAGATCCTTAAGATGTCTGTCTACTTATAAAGGCAAATTTTTTTTAAAAAAAATCCCTCTAATGAGCTATTTCAGTTTATTTTCTGGATCAATGCGATTGCAAATAATAAAAAATATTGATCAGGAAATTCTGTGCCAATTGAGATTCTGCAAAATGGGTCGATTTGGGTAAAAAAATAGGGAACATTGCAACAAAAAGCAAAAACACTCCACACAAAAACATATTCTAATTATTTTTATATACAACATACTTACATCTATGGTGAAGGGAATGAACTAGAATCTAAGGAATATGTGCATTTTCAAAAATGTTATAGCTATTCGAGTATGTCTTTATTGAAAATTTCACAAAATCCGTTGTTGAAATGTACATGAGACAGCTGTAAAAGAATAATTATTCAGTTCTAAGTTTTATCTCTAGTTCATTGTTTTTGGAACACTTATGGTAATTTGCGTATGAAATATTTTACAAAATCCAAGTTTTTTAAAAAAATTCATTTAAAGTTTAAATTTGTCTTGAACTTGAATATAAACAATGAGGGATATAGCGACAAAGGCTGTTATCCCATAGGAGCGAAAAAGTTACAGTTAATGGATATCAAAATACTTGAAGGCTTGAATCAAGATGCTTAGATGATGTTTGCTTGCGAGAGCTTGAAACAAAAGAAATGTTGGGCTGTTCGATGTTGAGTTTTTTCCAGAGCGCTTTTCATTTGTCTTGTACCAAAACTGCTCTGTAAATACAAGCGATGTTCAAAAGCAGATGTATTTGCCAATTCTTACGGCATAAAACTACTCAAAACGTATTCTAATGTGCGTTAACCATCTCCGGATAAGTAATCTGGTAAGGTTTAAAATTAATTAAAGGTTTCTTATCAAGGATATAAAATTCATTCCAATCGTCCAGAAACTCGCCTAAACACTCCTATTCTGATTGGATACTAGAAATGGTAACAAATGGTTTTTAGAGATTGCAAAATTATTGGCGACAAATTGTCTCAAAATATTTCAATTTTGGCGAATTTTACTTTAATTTTAAGTTTAGCTGTATCATTATAATTTTCGTTTGGAAATTGATATTCATATTTTCTGAAACAATTATCTTACAAAAAATAATCTTGGTATTATCTTAAAATTCATGATATCAATTAAAATTTAATGATATCAATTTCATTTTTGCACAATTTAATAAATAATATTTTTAATAATATGTTTAATTCCATTTCATACATTATCTGAATAAAATGCTTTTAAATGCTATGAAGAAATTCAAAATATATACATCAAAACATTCAAAAGTATGTTTTTACCAGTCATTAATTCTATAGTAGGAAGTTTACATCCTACTATTCATTTTATTCACTTCATTTTATTTTGTAATGTATATGCCTTTTTTAATTTGAAGTATACGGATAGAGTTCATGTTTTCTATCATATCAAAAAACAAATGAATCCTTTAACAATCTAAAACATCTATAAACTGGGCGAACGAACTGGTCGCCAAAGGCGGCTAGTTACAGTTTATTTTACGACACAAATACAACATTAAAATGGACGGTTGAATACAAACATAAAGAGAATCTGGCGTGAGAAGACGAACGCCTTTTTTTTTTCAAGTGATCTACTTGAGTATTACTTATTCTGAATACATCTGTGGCGCCACAACGCAAACGACCCATTTCACTATGACTCACAACACTTTTAATAAAGAATGTATGTATGAGTGCAAGTACTCTACAGGTCATAACCATTTCACCTACAACTACCAAATTTGGCGCTTGTTTGGAAAGGGGGATGTGCACTTCGCTTTAAAATTTTTAAATTGGCATCTTTAAAGATACTAATTCTAAAATTTAATGAATTTGGCGAATGTTTGAAAAATATTTTTTGTCTAATTTTCAGCAATTGATCACAAGAAATTCAATTCTTACTAGAATTTGATCACGAAATTATTGACAAGAGAAATAGCAGCTTCATTTGAAATTGTTTTCACCTTTAATCTATCAATATTATGACTGATTTTTTTATGTTGCTAGTCCACGTTTTCATCTTTTGTATTGCCAACATCTTTATAAATCCATCCTGCCTTAGTATTGACACCTTCAAGAGCTTTCAAATGAACTGAACTGGTTAGATTTGGTTTAGTTATATTAACGTCCCGTTTAAAGCAACACTAGGACTATTTTGGGACGGACCTCGTCATTTTGAACAGCGGTCAGATGACGAGGACGACACCTGAGCTGGCACCCCCCCTCTCCACACCACACTACACCAGCGGGAGGACGTTTGGCCCCGACGGATTTTACGTGCAACAGACCCCCTTACACGACGGTTCTTCGATGGAATCGGGTCTCGAACCTAAAACCCTACGGCTCACAAGCCGAGACCTTACCACCAGGTCACCGCGGCCCTAACAAAATGGGAGTCGCTTCTAAAAAGTCGAATATTGACATTCCTAGAACTCTACGGAAGTGAAAATCAAGAAATAATAAGCAGGGGACTTGCCTTGTATATGCAGCATTATTTCATTAAAAATTAAACAGGCCATCTACCTTCCTCCAAAACTTCGCCCACCACTTGAAGCTTTGGCATGGTTGTTCTTCCGTTGTCCTATGTGGGAATGTGCTCTCCTGTAAAAGGGGGTTGTGCAAGCGAATGAGTGATGCGTGAGTAGCAAAGTCGTACTCTTGGCCCTACTTGGCGCTACTAAATAAACAAGAGACGTCCCCCCACCGGCTTAAATCGCTATCTTCGTAACAGCGGGCTTGTCCAAGTTGGTAAGTGCCATAAGAAACAACAAAAATTTTATATAATCCAGTAATCATTTGTTTACATAATATGGTAGTACCATTTGTTGCGTATTTAAAAAAAAATTCATTAAGTTGAAATTTTACTAGCCGCCTTCGCCGACCAACTGTTCTCCCACCATATTTATAATATTAACTTGGTTATATCAATCAACTTAGATGAATTAATTCTTATCATAATCATACAATTTAAATTATAATTTAATAAAAAAAATAATCATAATCACCATTAAAAAATTCTTTAAGATAATGCCAGCTTTTCTTGCTTTCTATACTTCATTTTTTAAATCTACTTTTAAGTTCATATAAATGTAGATAAAACCAGCGGGAGTGGTCTCTCCTAAACTTCCCCGCATTTTCTCTGATAAACTTGAAATGACAGAGAATACTTTGCATAGCGTTGAGATACAACAGTATCGAAATATTAACTTTTGGCCTGAATTTAGCATTTTACTGGATCTGCAGTGTCATCTTTGGCGAGTTATATGCCGATTCATCCCTGGCTTGCTTTAATAGTTCCAAAAAAGCTCTAATTTGTGTTTTAGACACATTTTACACAATCATTTGAAACAAAACTTTGATACTATACTACACTTGTTATCAGAAAATCACATTCCTAATCTGATACATTTCCGTTCTTAAATGATCGAGTTTATATATTTCTGAAAATACGACAGACAGAGAATTTTAGTTGGATTTGACTCAAACTTTGATACGTATCTACAGTATGAACACTAAATCTATGTACCGAATTCCATCTATCTAGCTCTTTTCCTTTAGTAATTTTCGTGTTATCTTTATATTCGAACAGCCGGACAGATGGACTTCCTCATAACATATTTTACTCAAAATCTGACAGTTTAATGTAAAGGTAGTATCCCGAATTTCAAGCGTCTCACTCTAAGCGTTTTTGAGTTATCTTTTTAGCAGACAGACAGACATTTCACAAAATGTATTTTTTGAACACAGGGGGGGGGGAGTCTAAAACGTGGTGATCCGTAACATTTTGAGTTCGAATTTTTTGTCGATTACTATACTTTCTCAATACTACGTATAAGAGAAAGTTTAGTTTAGTTATATTAACGTCTCGTTTAAAGTAACACTAGAGCTATTTTTTGGAACGGTGCTCAGATGATTAGGACGACACCTGAGCCAGCATCCCCCTCTCCACACCCCACCAAGGATAGGACGTTGCCCTAACGGATTTATCGTGCAACAGACCCCCTCACACAGCGGTTCTTCGGTGGAATGGGGTCTCGAACCTAAAACCCTACGGTTCACAAGCCGAGATCTTTCCACCAGGCCACCACGGCCCAAGAGAAAGTAACAAAGGAACCATTTTCCTCCTTGAATCACAGAAGTCTTAAGTATCAACCTTGTATCTTGCAAATACACCTTATCTGTTCGGAATTTGTCATTATCTCTACTGAAAACAAATGCTTCGAAATCTTCTTGTTTCTTTCCTCCAATTGTATCAGTGACAACTTATTTGTGAACAATGACGGGACAGGCATTAAACAATTGTCAAAGAACATTTTAAACAAAACGTTTATTTCTTTCGATTGCGGTAATTGATGATATTCCTGACAATGTCTTTATTCTACAGTTTTTACCTCACTTCATGCAAATGATAAAATATCTAGGAAAGGCCATTCAATTTGAATGGGGAATTTTTGAGGGAAAATCAATAAATGGTCTCATCGAAACCTTCTCGCATACTCTCCTATAAAGGTTTTTATCACCCTTTCTTCTCCTGAAATTTTGGATTTTAAGTAAGGCCCGAATCCTTGAATGGCATTAGTGAACAATAGTTACAAAATAATCTATGGCATGTGTTTAACATTTTTAATGTGTCCATTGTGCGAACATGTATTGTGAATGTTTTTCTGCAGGTCGAAAAAACAAAACAAAATTTGGCAAGATATATATGGTTGATACAAGTCTAGTCATAAGATAATATACCGAATTTTATTGATTTAAGCCATCGCGTTAATAAGCTATTGCGTTTACATGCAAAGGAAAGTACAAACCGACAGATGGTCAACTGTTAGATGGATTTGATTCAAAATTTATTAAATATCTATATTTTAGATAATAAAATGTGTACCATATTTTATTTACCTAGCTCATTGCGTTTTGTAGAAATCGAGTTCACTTGTATTCGAAAAGCCAGGCATACACTTTTTCTGTGAATGAATTTCGTTTAGTATCTGATAGAAACCTACAAATCTGTAATGTCAGATACAA
>JAPMOR010048411.1:160415-315747 GCA_026543865.1 Argiope aurantia | reverse complement strand
AAAAATTCAAAGTAGGACATTAAAACTAAGAAACTGAATACAAGACAAAATTAAGCCTAACAGTAAAAAAAAAAAATCACAGCAATTTTAAAAGACAACATTAAAAGTAAATTGCTGGCATATTAAAAAGTACTTATGCTACAAAATAAAATCAAAAGTGAAAATATAGGGCGAAAACAACTTAACTTTATTATTCGTAAAAGCACGTGAGTGGTTAAACAATAACAGAAAGTTTGATATTTCAACAAAAAGAAATAGTTGAAATAATTTTGAAAAATAGATAAATAGTCTTTCGGAAATGTAATTGGTGTCAATGAAAAGCTATTCTTTTGAATTTTAACATCATGTAAAAATACTTTTTGTATGATTATATGTTCTAGGATGGAAAACTGATCTTTTTTTACCCCCATTTCACCCCCTTTAAGGAGAATTATTAACTTATTAAGTGTGCATCTAATATTTCTAAGTGGTAAGGAACATATGCGCTAAATTTCGTTTAACTCTGTCAAGAAATGTGGAATTGAATAAGGTTCAAACAAGCAAATGTTCAATTATATTTTTATATATGCAATCATTTTACTTCAGAATGAAGGAATATATTTCATTGAACAAAAGAGAAGATAAGCATTACTTTTATCAAGTTAAAAGATATTGGTCAAGAATTGATAGACTATGGTACATGTACCACTTAGATGATATATGAGATTTATTAGTGGTAAAATTTCTGCACAAAAGATGCAATGTAAAATGGTGATGTTTTTAACATTTTGGAATTTTATTGTTCCAGATGCATAGATATTTTGTGTGTGTGCGTGTTTGGCGTTATCCACACGTAAAACGGGCATATATAATGATGACTATTTGATCTTATGTCATTTAGGGTTTTGTAAATAATTTTGGAAATAATTAGTAGAGTTTTCTAAAAATTTGGTATGACAAATCTTAATATATACTATAATGTATTTATATCTTTTGTTTATTATAATAACTGGGATATTTGTATTTAAGTGTAATATAAAAATTTCCTTTATAAAAATAATTGGGAAATATAAATTTAGAATATTTTATTCTTTAATTATAATCCTCCATTTGAGATGTATTAACTTTTAATCGAAAATACTTTTATGATGAGACATATATTTTTGATTCTTGTTTGTGATATAAAATTTGAAATGTTACAAAACTCTGTTTAAGGCTGGTTTCATTTACTAATGTTCAAAGGTTCCATTAACAACCATGGGTGGAGGGTTGTTGTGAGAAAAGTCATCGTTCCCCATGTCATATGTGTATATGATATATTAAACCTTTTTAGCCCTTGATCTACAAATTTACTTAATCTTATCATTAGATTGATTACACATATTATTTGGGACATTTATTATTATTTTGATTCCTATAATAATATTAGGGCGCATGAAATATAAGATAGTGTTTTTGAGTGATTTTTGCATTTTAAATTACTTAATATTTAATTGCAGGTTTAAAATTAAAAATTCAGTAATTCTATGACTAGTAAGATTCTTCATTGTTAATAGCGAAGAAGTTAATTATCAGTCCTGCATATAATTCGTGGTGCGAATGCTTAACAAATTCATATTATTGCAAAAGAAGCAAGAAGGACCCGCGTATGTCTCACTGAAACCTCCATCCTTTAACTTAGATATCTTATTATCATAGGCACTCGTAGAAAACTATGAAATTGAATTATTTGAATCTGATTTTTAAGATTTGATGACTTCTTATTGTCTCAAACTGTGATATAATTGCATCTAATAACTGGAAATTCCCTATTAGTTGATAAATCGACAACGGATATCACTGTGTTAACCTCACCTTACACATTTGAAGCAGAATGCATTTACATAATATACACTTCTAAATATTTTGAGAAAATAATTAATAGATTGTTAGAAAATAATGGTTTTTATTTAAATACATTGTTTGATACTCTTTGATTTTCCCGAAATGTATAGAAATTTTATTACATGAAAAGTTCGTTAAATATGTAAAAACTGATATTATTATTATTATATGTAAATTAACAATAGTTTTTATTGTTCTTTTATAGTCCACGAAAAATGGTCCAGCCCGATTAAGCAATTCTTGCCCAGCTTTGTATATGACATCGGGTATGTATCCTAGTTTCTTTTTATAGATTTTTATTTTTTCTAAAGATTAAAATTTGTATCATTTTTCATTCATATGCTGACGTAAATTTGGATCCTGGAGTTTTGAAAACTTTTCGGCACATTAAAAAAAAGTGTGTGTGTGTGTGCGCGCGCGCTTGAGTGCGTGCGTGTGTGTGTGTGTTTAATGCTTGCATTACTTAGTACTCATTTTTTTAACATTGTGTTAGTAAAATTACCATAATTTCCCATCCGTTTAAGAATTCTCAGAGTTCATAAAAATCCTGCTTTAAATTTTTAATAAAGACCATTGAATAGATAAAATAAATGCAACATAATTAAAATTATCTATTTTATTAAAATATTAGATGACAAAAAAGTCGAATTTGTCCTTAACTGAGACATACAAGAATGATTTGCATTTAAACATACATTGGGATGCTTTTTTAGGTTTTTGTTTTATTTCATATAGTTTTTAATTTAAAGAATTTTCTAAGGTTAAATATATATGCGTTATTCCTATTCTCAGACATAGTTTCAGAGCCAAAGGATGACAAATTCAATACCCAATCCCACATTAAATCCAATATGTACGCAAATCTACACATTATATCTATCACTGCCAAATGTCCTTATGTTGATGTGAAACAGATGCACTAAAACAGCTACTCTACTCTTATGATTCTGTTATGATATTAAATGAAGTTTGCCTTATTAAATGGAGTTCATTGTTTGAATTTAAACAATTAGCATTCATAATTTTTTCTCTTCATATTTGTAGGAGATGAGACAAGTATCCATTTAGATGGAGCCTCTATCACTATGAGAAACATCCAGCATAGGAGGACATCACTATCTTCCAACTCCCATTCTCTTGATTCTACTTTCATTGAATCCTTCAATGTCAAAATCCATGTGAATGATCTGACCCCAGCACCTTCTCAAGAATTTCTGAATCTCTGTTCACCCCTCAGTGAAAGTGATTGCTCCCATTCTGGTAAACTATTATATGATGGTTCAAATATTAGCAAGAAGTCTAATATTGGAGGCACAGCATCAAAACGTCTTGCCAAAAGATCTAATAAGAAAACTCCAACTCGGAGACAAAGCTGGTCATCTTTGGGTGCTGTTGAGTCTCCAGAAGATGAAGGAAAGCAATTAATTCAAAGAAGGTATTTAGATGGATTTCTGCAGATTCAAAAGCTGTCAGCCCTTTCCTTTAACATTGACTTTATATTAATTATATCATTTTTTATTAGACGAAAGATATGAAATTTCTTTGACAATAACATAATCTAGATCAGTATTTTTGAAATTTTCTATTATAAGCCAGATCATATGTAATATTTAAAAGCAAGAAGAAATATATTCAGCTATGAAGTGAATTAAATTAAAAATTATTTAATTTATGTAAATTACTACATTTAACTAACATATTTTGTTAAACTACTTTTTTGATTTAATTAGTATTTTTGAGCTCTAGCTATCAGATTTTCAATACACCAGAATTCTTCCATACAACTGTATGCAAGATCATGACTCATATTCAAAATGTAGTTTTGTATGTCATTCAGTTCTATTAATTCACTTAAATTTCATTTTCATAAAACTGCGGTTAATCTTAGCATATATTTAAACCCCTTCTCTTACAGATTGGCTTTTCTTATATTAATCCATTAATACACAGCTTAATTTGTTACAGATTGCAGCTAATTTCTTTTAAATTACATTAAAATCACTAATGAAAAAATTAAATTTTAATTAAATGTTTTTTTGAACAAAAGGTATCAAGAATTCTGTTGAATGTCAGTATAAAAAATGATAAAATTTTGACTTCAAAATTTGACTAACAGATATATGTGCCATTTGAAAATTGTATAGGAATTTAAGAATATTGACATATTAACTAAGGCAAAAAAAAAAATCTGGAATCAGTAATGGAAGTGAAATATAACTATATTTTAAATAGGATAGTTTTTACTGGGATAACGAATTGGCACAAAATTTTAGTAACAGCTGCTTTTCAATGCAGAAATGATAACCAAAAGCTTTTTTTGTAGTTTTATTTTTATTTATTTATTTGAGAAAAATATTTATAAACGATACAGTTTGACAGATTTATCTTTGATAATTAATTTTGATGCATTGCCATTACATTTGACTCATTCCTTTATCTTCTGTTACAGGTGGAGCCTTAGTAGTTTAGATTCAGATACTGAAGATGCTTTCTGCAAGTCAAATTCTACTTCTAGTTTTAGGTCTAAAAACTCCAGAATGTATCATGCTTCCAGAAATTCCAATTTGTCTCAAGTGCCCCGAGAGAAGATTCGCAACTTTTCTGGTAAAATTTTTTTGCATTGCTTTAAATTTAATTTTTTTAATAATCTTTCAAGCATTGTTTGTTTAACCAAAATCCTCTTTTTTTATTTTTGCCATTTTAGTTGAATAATATTATTTCTTTCAAAATATTTTATCTCTTTGATCTTATTTCTTTGTAGATGGAAACTGTGAGGAATCTTTATTATCTAAGTCATCTAAACAGTCTGCAAGTGTTCCAAGTATAGGCTGCTCTGCAGCAGATGCAAAAGAAGTATGTTCTTTCATATATATTTTTTTAATTTATTGCAAATATATTATAGAATTGGTAATATCTTTTAATTATAGTTTTTTATTTAAAATTCATTTTTTCTCTCTCTCTCTCTCTCCCAGAATGTAGAACCCCAAAAAACGCACAGTGTTGGAAGTTTAAGTTCATCTGCAAAGAACTTTTTAGTTTCTTTTCGAAGTCACCCGCTCCAAAAATCTTTGTCAACACCAACCATTACAGTGGAAGATGGAGTGAATGATCAAGGTGCAATTTCTGTTTGTTTATTTGTTTGTTTTTAATCATATTATTTATTATATTAGGAAAAAAAATTTGGCTCATTTATTTTATTTTATTTTATTTTATAGCCAAAGAAGATACAAATAACAGACAAAGGTAATTACTTTATAAATGGTTTTATATATTATTTCTGTGTTGACTTATACAAAACTCTTCGACTAATTTTCTTACAAAAGAATTTTATTCTGTCTGTGAATTATTATTTTAATTACATATTAGATAATGTAAACATTTCTTATTGCTTTTTAATCTTTAAATATTATTCATATAAAGAAAGAAAATCTTTTTATCATGATATATGAACAAATATTTTTTTTATATAAAATATGTGTCATTGTTTATGTGCAATTTTAATTTAAATCGATATAAATTAAGGAATCATAAATGCATGCAACAAATACTGTATACCTAAATTAATTTTACTGTTTTCTTGTAGTCTGTATACCGTAAAAATCTTGGTATTGCACTAAAGCATCCAAGCACTTGCACATTCTTTTTTTTTTTTTTTTTTTTCTAATTTAAAATCCTGGCATTGTTTGGTATGTTTCTTTCTTTTTTAAAAAAAATGCCCTTTTTTTCCTTTTTAATATTATTTCTAGTTTATGCACAATGCACCCTTTACCTCTTCATGACTTAAGTCCACAGATGCATGAATCTTTGGATGGTGATGAAAGCACAGCTGAAACACAATCATTGACTATTGTGAGAGAGTAAGTTTTCAGTCTTATTTTAAAGTAAGAAATTTTATTTTGTGCACTTAAAGTTTGGGAATTATTTCTATTTAGAATTAATCCATTCTTCTGTTTGTGCTTCTACTGAGTGAAAAAATTCTTCTAATTATAGTGTACAGATGAATTCCGCTACTGCTGATAGTGATGAAGATAAAGTGTTTGTTAAGAGGAAGAAGAGGTCCAGCATATTTTTCAAAAAGAAACCTGTAAGTGTTTTCTTTTTAATAAACCTTCAATTGATTTTTTAACATTAAAATCATTTAATTTTTGTGAAATTAGAATAATTTGTGTATTTAATAAATCAAAAATGAGATTTGTGTCTATAATGTTGAATTTTTGTACCAAAAAGCAATCATTATATAATTAAATATTATCATATCTACATTTTCAATTTGTACTTAAAATAAGAGGTTTTGAGTGAAACTTAAATTCTTCTATCCAATTTGTGGAGGGTATGTGAATGTAAAGTAGGTAATAGTCATAAATACAAAATATAAGGTATTAAATGAAAAAAAGAAAGAAAAAGGATATGATTAAATTCTCTTTCTCTAAGTTTGAGTTGAGATGTAAGTGAAAATTATGCAGTCAGTTTCATTGTCTATTCACAAGTAGAGGAAAGACCATCCTCATCTTAAATTTATATTAAGAACAAATATTGTTGTAAGATTGATGCAGTTCCATTAATGAGATAATATTTGTATTTACTTGAATATAATTCTATATAATAAGTTTAAACTTTTATAAAGCATCTCAATGAAACAAATTCAAGGCCTACAGTGAAATTTTCTTCCGTTTGATTAATCGTCTGTCGTGATAAATAATTGTTAGCTCTCTTCTTAAATTAAAACAAAATTATGCCAATGTTGGTTTGTGGTTTGATATTAAACCAATATTATTATAAAAAATACTTGTAGAATAGAGTACAAAATCAAGAATAAATCTTACAAATGTTAAATTCATTCAAGTCAATTGATGTTTTTATGGTAACTTAAACTTTTTACTTTATTTATAAAAACTTCTTTGCACAAAAGGATAGAAAGCAAAAATTAGGAAAGGGTTCCAAAAAAAGGATTAGTTTAGAGTTGGAGAAAAAAGTTGATAAATGCCATTTAATCTTATTGCCAATCATCCAACATGTACCTGAGTATTAATATAACTATGGAATTTCTTAATGAGTATTCAGTGAATTCCAAAGAATGCCCATTTCTTTCATCTGGTCATATCTTCTTGTATTGTATACTCACAATCTAACCTTCTTAACTATCACCTCACAAGTTATATATTGCATATTTTGTATCTTAGGATATGCTTAGATAATCAGCTTGCTTATATACTGAGGACTAATGTTTTGCATATCAGTACTTTTTTGTCAGCTACTAATAAATGAATAAGTATCTTATATAAGTTTGTAATATGGAGATTCTGAATCATTTAATTGCCTCTCTAGTCACAGTTTACTATGAAATTACTGGTCTGTTTATAATTTGTGTTAAAGGATAACAAAACATAATAAATATTTAGCAAACATGTCATTTTATTATTGACTAGCCTCCTTTGGTGACTAGCCAGTTCACCAATCTTAATGTTATATTATATAAAATTAATAATAATTTTCAATATGTGTTAAATATATTATGCAATTCCTACTTTAATAGCTTCTTCATCAAAATATTTTAAACTTCAAATTTTGATAATCATATAATTCACACATAATGTTATCAAGACATTCAGTCATAACATAATATGTATCTCTCTAATTTTCTGTTAGCTCCCGTAGAATTTATGCTTTAAATTCTACGGGAGCTAACAGAAAATTAGATACATATTATAACTAAAGGGAAATGATTATAATATATTCCCTTCAGTGCAATTAATATAATAATATGCATATTATATTATTATATTAATTGCTTTCAATACTATTAGTATAATAATATGATTGCTGAAAAACAGAGTCACTGAGTGTTTAAACTTTATGGGCACAGAAGAATATCCTTCTTAATTTATGTAATATCTCAAGAATTTGTCAACAAAATTTTCTCAGATTCATCATGAGCAGATTGATTAATTAACAATGTTCAGTTTTAAATTCATCAAACACTAAGAAAATAAACAGAATTGTTTAAAATATTCGGTCAACAACAGAACACAATGGGCATGCATGAATTTTCAATGCCAATTATGGTAACGCAAATACATGAATTTTTCTACGCCAGTTGGGGTAACGCTATGCAAATTAGAAATTTTTAATTACCTTTATTCTGCTTTATTTTAATTCAAAAGTACTTCAGAATAAATCTGAAAGATCGATTGATTACCAAATGTTTAATTTTAAACGCATCAAACATTAAGAAATTAAACAGAATCGTTTGAAATAAATGGTCGAAATATTTTAAGCCTATCCTCATTAGTGTGGGAAAAAAAATTGAAGCCTTACTCATTTGGCAGTGGGAAAATAAAAAGATTTTTTGGCAAGAAAGTTAGTTTTTAATTAATAATTAAAAATTCCAAAAAAGGGACCCCAAGTGCACATTCCCGACCTCCAAGGTATACATGTACCAAATTTGGTAGCTGTAGGTCAAACGGTCTTGCCTGTAGAGTGCCAACACACACACACACATTGAGCTTTATATAAGTATAGATAGATAATAAAAAAAACAGCATGCATTTTTCGACTCAAAATTATCTTTAAAAGATTATAAAGCAATATTTCATACTAATGCATGAAAGGTAGCAATTTATTTCACTTTTCATAAAATATCAGCAATTATTATGCGATATGGTACATATAAATAAAAGTGTAACTATTTGCTTAATATACGTAATTATGCTCTGTCATAAATAATATTGGTTACTCACTACATTCAAATTTTTCCAATTTCAAGAAATGAAAATCAAAATTCTTTGAATGCTTACTAATTTAAACAAATTTTTCTCCTTGAAAAAAAAAACAACATATAACTCAAATATATTGTTGACTTTTATGCATAATAAACTGGTTTTTAAAAAAACACTTTTTTATTGTACATTTTTTAAAAATATCTATTGTTATATAATATTGATTCTTAACCCTTGAAGAGGTTGTTTGAGAGCACTGAATTATAATTCTCATTGTTATATGATGATATAATATATATATAATAAATTTATTTAATTTCAGGATAAGCATAAGTCAAAAGAAGGAAAGAAAATGGCTCATCAGTATTTTGCATATTCTATGTCTTCAACTCCCTGTGATGTCTGTCTTAAGCCTCTTAATAAAAAACAAGGTTTAAAGTGTGAAAGTAAGTTCTTCCTTCTGTGATTATAATTATATTTATGGATTATCTGTATTCCAAGAATTTTTTATATAACATATATTGATTATTATTTATATTACCATTTTATTATAAGATATGTGCAATTTTTCCAAATCAATAATTCCTGCTAAATAATAATTATATTTGATGAACTAGACTAGAAATTTATATATTTTAAATCTAAAGTTATTTAATGTTTCTTGAAAGATATTGTGTAGATATGCATTGTTCCTAATATGTTTTTAATATTTATAGTTGTTTTTATTCGTAGCATTGTTAAATTCCCTCATATTATTTAAATCTCAAATTAGGGAATGCCCAATCCCTTTTTTTTTTACAACTTTTATCAACTTTTTTTTTATAGAAATTGACAATATTTTTTTAATTTATTTAAAAGAAAACTTTTTTAATATTTATGGGGATTTTTTATTGATTACATTCTTTTCAGATTGTTTGGTTGTTGTACATGACAGTGCTTGCAAGGATCAGGTTATAGATTGCAATAAGTTCAAGCTTCAAAGGGTAATCCTTTTTTAACTGAATTCATTTTCCTTGAATTTTTAAATTTTAAATGTTGATTTATTTTAGTGTAAAATTATGGAAAGTTCTGAGTGTAATGCATTATATGTTTATGCCATATCAAAATCCATAACATGAAGTTAAAAAATAGCTAATTATATGAATATTAAATTATTTATGTAATTTTTTCGATCTTTGCCTGTTTTAAATTTCCTTTCCATGTGAATGCAAATTATTTATTAAATATTTTAACATTTCAGGCTCAGAGCAAGTCTAATTATGTTTCCTTGACAAGTGCTTCATCAGTAAATGGAAATACAAGTAAGTTTATGTTTAACATAAACATCCTCTTTCCCAAAAACGAATAACATAATAAAAATTAAAACAAGTTTAAAGCGGAACAATTATTTTAAATAAGTACTAAAATCATTATTCAAAATTAAATATTTTTCTTGAAAATTCAGGGTTTGACATTTTTTATTGGTAGCTGAATAAAAAGATTTATTTAAAATGCTAACATTAACATTTGGAATACATGTACAATATTTACAATTTTATTAAAAAGTATCTTAAATTTTTTTTCCCAAAAAATGTTCAATTTTTAAAAAAAATATATTTTTGCAATAATTTAAATAATTTTAAAGGCAATATCCTTAATCCATGTATACTATATAAAAATCCTTCTTAAAGCTGCTCTATTATAGGATATGGTTAGTTAAAAATGTTTTTGAACTTAGTTTTTTCTTTAGTGAACTAAAATGAAAAGAATTATTAAGCCTATTAAAATTTTAAACGTAATGTCAGTGTTTTTTAATATAATTTTTTGATTTCTAGTCTTTATTGATTTAAATATCCATAATTTATTACAGATTTTTTTTCATTATAGTACTCCAGGATATATGCTTCCATATTTCTTCTTTATGATTTGTGTTTATTCCTAATTTTCTGTCCAAATGTATTATTTATTATAATATTTATCATCTTTCCAAATAATGTTTTACATTTATTTCATTTATATAACATTTGTAATAATTAACCTTCATTGTCAATATATAATCCATCTAAATGTCTCCTAAAATCTAAAAAATAATTTTGTATGTAATGAAATATGTAAAACCTAACTGCCTGCTAACTTCATTATAATATTATCATTCATTATTCTACTAATTATAGTAACCTGTTAATGCTCATTGACCCATGTGTTATATACCATCATGTTTGAAATAGCTACTGTTTTATAAATATAAATTGACTTAGTTGGTTTTCTCTTCCTAATCATTTCAATTTGTTTCTGTTAAAAATTTTCAAAATTGCAGAAGAAGTTTTAAAATGTCTATTTTCCATTTAAATTTTCTTAAGAATCATTGTTTTTCACCTGAAAAGTTGGAGGCTATGTTAAATTTATTTTGCCTGTAGAAATGTAGATATTATTGCTTAGAATGATAAAAACAAATGCAAATTTAACTAATTCCTATAACATTATGAATAAAGCTTCAACTAAATTCAAAATGGAAGAGAGAAAAATATTTAGTCCCTCTAAATCAGCAAGAATATATTGAAAATTCTAAATCTGAATTTAAACTAAAATAAATGGATGAAAAAAATGTCAAAATGTTTCTTTAAATATGTTAGTGATCTATCGAAATACAAATTCCAAAACAAATGTAATAATTTTGCAAGATTTCATACTTTTAGAAATTTTCTAAAATTCTCTGTCTTCAGTTTTTTGACTTCATATTGCCATAAACTGGTTTTCATATGCACATCATTAGCCATGACATTTGTAGATGCTTACACTAACTTTACAATAGAATAAACAACTTTAAAAAAATAAAAAAGGCATTCAGTAATACATTGCATTGTCACTTTATGCCTCCAAGCTGAAACAATACAGGAAAAAGTGTCAAAAGGCCACTAATATTAAATTTAAAAAATGATATCATAAGTTTAGATTTTAAATATCATATAATTGGCAAAAGATTAGACAAAGTAAGTGCAAATTCCTGTATTGATGGAAGACACTTTTTATATTGATGTACAAAATTCACTTAAATATATTTAACCGAATTATTTTATTAAATATGCAAAATTACATGTAAATTAAACTTTTATAAATTGTTTACACACACAAACATATATATATATATATAATATTTAATAATATCTCTTAATCTAATTAATTTCTCCTTTTTTTTAATCTTAAATTAGACCATATTACTTTATCTTAAAATTTGCTTTTATTTTCTAACCCAATTCCCACTTATTTAAATTTAATTATTTCTAACATACACTCTTAAAAGTTGATGGCTATTACAGTTTTCATGATGCATGCAAAATTATGAAAATCCCTAACATCCACAGCATTCATTTCTATTTCACTGTCAGTTATCTCCGTGTGTAAATCGTGCCCTTCCATGGAAAAATAAATTGAAATTAATTCTAAAATTGTTTCCATCTTGCCTGACATCTGAAAAAAATTTATGTATCTTACTCTGTATATATCTTGTTTGCACCTGTACCTTGAATTTTACTTTCAATATTTAAATAAATATTAAAAGTATTGAAAGTAACAAAATAGAATTTTTAAAATGTGCATGTACCTGTGAGTACTTGCAGTAAAAGTCTTTTCTCCTGAAATTTCTTTAATGCCAGTATCCTTTATATAGGACAGTAATTATCTCAAACTATCAGGATTCAATTATTTCTTTATAGATAGGCTAACCTGGATACTTTTTAAGACATTTGAACTATAACCCTCTGACTGTAATACCTAAGTACTGTTCATCCATTGAATTATACTATTTTACATTTATTATCTAAAATAAAGTCATGCATAGATGTTATAGCTGAAAGCAAAACTAATTTTTATCTATGGGCATCTAAAATGTTATCATATTAAATAGCAGAAAAATGTATACAGCTATGAGGTTAAATTGAGTGTTAACAGGTTAATTAATCCTTTTAACTTGTCTAAATTTATTTATGTTTGTATCAGTCAGTTAGTAATTGAGCATGCTCTTGTGGTCTTTTTTTATGTGATATTGTGTGTTTACGAATCCTTGCTTTCATGTTCATGTGTGTTTTCAGGCCGTTTACCCCATTATCCCAATCGTTACCTTCATTTGGTGAGGCCATTATCACAAAGCATGGTTCATCTAGGTGTGTGTCATCATTTGTAAGGGTTGGTATTGGGCCCTTTAGGGCGGGTATTATTCTCAACAATTAGAGGCTGTTGGTTTATACTGTAATTTTAAAATTGGAATATCATTTATTATGGAAATTTTAAATTAAAAACACCAGATTCATAAGAAAATTTCATTGATAATTTTTTCAGAATTTTTTTAAAACAAATTTTGAGGACCTTTTAAAATAATAATGTAAAAAATATATAGAGACAGAATTTATAAAATTAATTTTCTTTGTAAGACTAATTTGCCATCTTTTTCTTAATATTAATGCATCATCATATATAAATTCTCTGTCATGGAGAGTATGACAGATATGTTTTGAATCACTTAATTTTAGATCCTTGATACATTTTTTATCTTCTACTTAAATTATATCATTTCAAAAGATTTATGGGTGTTTATTCCTTCCTCTCTTTATAATGAATCTTATTTTTTCTCAATTATATGCAGGTTTTAATAAATCTACCACTGTAGTATTCATCATATTTGAATAAAAATAATTTACAATCCCTATTTTAATTCCAAAATATTCAGCTATACACTTTTAAAATTGTATTTCTTAAATTACTTTTCCACTTTATTCAGTGTTTTAACCCGTAGTAAATACAGTATATAAAAAAAAATATGGATTACAGCCTCTAATTGAGAATAATGCTTCATATCATAATCTCACAATCTCAAGCCTTACTATCATTTCATAGTTTCATCTGCATCATCATTTTTTTGTTACATTTTGCATGAGTGCATGGATATCTTTTCAATTTAATTACTTTTTGCATGGAGAATGTATTACTTTCTGTTTTGTATGAACTTCCCCTTTCAACTATTGTTATGGTCTGTCTTGGAAACTGTCACCCTTATGGCTTAGTGATTAAGTTAATGAATGCACTCTTTCTATTTGGTGTATCTTACTTGTTTAACATTATTCTCTGTTTTCAAATTATATTTTCTAATGTATTTTATTTTTATTTTAAAGCAGCAAACCAAAACAAAGGTTCACTGCCAAATAGCAAATTCAACTTTACTGTATCGCATTCCAATGTAAGTTTCTTATAAATACCTTTGTTTTTTTATGCATAGCTCTTTGTTTTTGTTAATATCTGAACTAAAATTAGTATGTTTTCCTAAACTAATTTAAATTTACTCTAAACATTCAATTATTTTACCTTGTGACTTTTTGACCAAATTAAAAGAAAATTATTCTCTAAAATAAATTAAAGGAATAAAAATATTTGGATTCATACAGCTCAGTGTATATAATTTTATATTTCCCACAGTTAAATTTAACATTATAAAAAAAATTTCTTGAAATGTATGTATGTAAATTTTGGGCTTTTCTTTTTCTGTTTGTTTAGTTATAATACTTTTATTTGTTTAATGTAATCTTGTATTTTGTAACTTTAAAATACTTTTTCATAATTTTAATTCATCTTTGTCTTTATTTCCCCCATTAATAAAGAAATGTATTCTGTAATTTACCTTTACTGGGTTACTAGAGTCGTGCAATTAAGGCCGGTTTATAAAGATTCCTTATGTATGCAGGCTTATCTCGTGTGTTGGGGAGAATGGATCTAAACAAATGCCATCTTTGTCTCTTAACAATTAGTTCAAAACTGCCTTCATATAGTTTCTCAGCAGAACATCAATACAAATAAAATGAACTTAATGACTGTATTATTGTTCTTATTGTAATTAGTCTGTGTTAGTATATATTAAATGTAATAATTTCCAATTTATAATTAGTATTAATTAACTGGTAAAAAGATAATGAAATGTAAATATAAATCACATTCTTATTAAACTTAAACTAAGTTTTTAAAAGAAAAGGACATAATATAGATAAATGCTAATACTTTTTTTGCTAATAAATGCTTTTATTTCAGATCCCACCTCTTGGAGAAGCTGCTTCTAGGTCTAGTTTTGTAAATATTAAGTAAGTTTCAATTATATTTGTTAAGTAAATCACTGCTTTGTATCTTTTATTGTAATGGGGATTTGATTTTGATTTTTTTTTCCAGTAAAATGTTTAGCGAAGAGAAGGATGGAGATGGTGGCTATGAATTGCATTCAAAGTACGTTATGATTATTTCTTTTAACTGTCTTAAATCTCCCAATCATCATTTGATAACACTTATAATATTCACATATAAAGAAATTACAATGAAAATTTATCTTATGTATGTTGATCCTATTAGCTATTTAAAAAGTCATCAAATCTTGTAAAAAAAAATTTTTGAAATCCTTGAAAAAACGTCTTTATAAAATATAGATTAATATGCATTGAATTGTTATAAAAAAAAATTTCTATAAAACAAAATGTTTGAGAAATTTTTATTTGCCTTATGTTTAAAAATAAATGGGATTGCAACCAAAAATTTAATCACAAGATTTTATTTTTCATATTGCATAATGATTTATTAAATTTAAATTTCACTCACATCAATTTTTACTGTACACCAAACAATATATTTTTAAATTTAAAAATTTTTAGTTCTGTATCATGAACTTTTTATAAAATGGTTAAAAATTGTAATATCAGTTTGCATTTTTAAAATTGAATTAATTTCTTTTAAACCGTCTCTCTTTTAGTATGATGGAAATTAATTCTGCTTCTATGGAATCATTAGATGAAGGTATGTGAGACAAAGTTTATGTAGCAATTATTATTATTATTATATATATAATTATTATTATATTAGCAATTTGCAAATATCTATATATATCTGGTTTGTGACAGTTTTAACTTTTTAAAGAATTTTAAAATACTCTGTTTTTTTAAAAAAATAAATGTAATATTTTTTCCAACTCAAACTTAATGCTAATGTGTATTACCCTTAAAATTAACTGTGTTTTGTTGTTAAAATTTTTGTTTTGATTAAAATGTTAAATTAAATATAGTTACATAATGATAATTATCTTAAAAGATAGAATTCTCTTTTTTAATAATATGTTGTGAAAATTTTTTAGGTGCTGCTGAGATTAGTGATTTAGAAGATAATCAGATTCTCAAATTAACTGAAGAAGAACCTGAAACATGGAATGCCACTGTTGACAAAAAGGTTAATACCAAATGTATCCTTTCTTAAAACTAATTATTATCTTAAATGTGCCTGAAATTTATTTAGCATTTCCTTATTTTTATGTAATTACAAATAAATCCAGTAATGTAAAACTAATTACACATTTCTTTCTTAATTTATAGGTTATCAAGAAATTGAAAGACAGAGAAATAAAAAGACAAGAAGCTATTTATGGTACAAAAATCTTTCTTTATTATTTATTTGATTATCTGAAATTTTATGTATAATCTTGAATGTATGTAAATGGATTTCGAATTCCGAAATCATACTGGAAATGAATGAAATCTTTTTATTTCTACTAAAATGTTAATTTGCCTATGTTCATCATTAGTCTCGTAAAATTATGTGCAGTGTTGATAGTGGTATCCTCTCCACACCCTACTTTTTATTGAAAGAGTTCATTATTGGATATTGTATTCAATTTTAACATAATATAATATAAATTAAGATATAAGATATAAATTATATAAATTAAGATTCACAATACAAAATTATTTTTTATGTAATATATTTTTATATGTATACTAATGAATAACTTAAGATGAATTCCATTTATTAAAGAAAGTTATTTGTAAGAATAATTTTTTCATATTACTGTATAAATCGTTATTTTTTTTATTTTCAGAATTAATTATAACTGAAAAACATCATTGCCTCACTTTGGAGATAATGCAAAAGGTACTTACATGTTCATTTTCAGAAATGATTTATATAAAGAAATGACCTTCTGTCTGTCTTTTTTGCATTTTTCAAATAACAAATGTAATTTTCT
The DNA here is from genome assembly GCA_026543865.1 of Argiope aurantia. NCBI lineage: Eukaryota > Metazoa > Arthropoda > Arachnida > Araneae > Araneidae > Argiope > Argiope aurantia. Next base: position 299,148 of record JAPMOR010048411.1, on the reverse strand, counting down.
TTGCTTATATCTTTTAATTATGTGCTAATTTTTTTTAGGTTTATGCTCAAGGAATGATGAAAGAATTGAATGCACCTCGGGAAACTGTAGATAGATTATTTCCATGTCTTGGAGATTTAGTTGAACTGCATAAAGCATTTTTACACAGACTTAGAGAAAGGCAAAAAGAAGGTCCTGTGATAGAAGTTATTTCAGACATTTTGGCTGAGCAAGTATGTTCTCATTTTATGAATTTAGATTTTTCCAATCTTTCTTCTTTAATAACATTGCACTTAAATTCCTATTACACCATATTAAAATATACATATCTGTATTTAATTTTACAGTTCCATGACCAAAAAGCTGAACAGATGAAAGTAGCGTATGGACAGTTTTGTAGTCAACACATTGAATCTCTCAACATGTATAAAGAAATGCTTAAATCTGACAGAAAATTCCAAAATTTTATTAAGGTATTCTTTTTTTCCTGTGATAAATCCATATGTGCATGTAAAAAAGACACTTTTATTTTTTATACTTATTATTTTCCTTAATTATTTTCAATGATTCAGATTAATACAATTAAATCAAAACACCAACATTTACTTCAAATATTTGGATATAATTTGGAGATCGATAAAATTTAAGCATTGGTTTTGTAATTAATTTATATATAGTATTGATTTTAGATTTTTAAAAAATAATCTATTTTTACTGAAGTTTAATTATTTTTTATATATATATGTGTGTAAGTTATACTAAATCCTTTTATCCACTGTTTTGAAATATATTTACCCTAATTTTCAATGTCTCTGTTTGATTGACGATCTCGGTAAACTCTGCCAACCTTTTCAAAAATACCTAATCAGTTTTTTATTATCTGTTACTAATCAAAACTATAAAATTTCATTTTTTAAAAATTATTTTTTAAAATCCAGCTACTAAATTGATACTTTCTTCCTATAATAAAATATTTAGCTGAGTGTATGTACAATTTCATGCTACTTAATGAGCTTGGACTAGAACCACATAAAATGCCATCTAAAATTATTAATCTAAAGATTTACTTTTTTCATCATTCTTTTTTTTATTGTTTTAAAAACCAGTTCAGTTATTATAATATAATTTTAATGTTTTTTAAGATGACTGCAATTCATTCAAATTATGACACATAAACAAGCACTTCTTGAAGCTGCTATTTTTATTTTTAATTTTGTCCAATCATAAACTGATAAACATTTATATATTAGTTTCAATTAATGCTCTATTTTTTTTTCCTCCTTCTAGAAATGTAAAAACAAGAGATTATGTAAAACCAGAGGGGTTCCAGAATGTTTACTTCTAGTCACTCAGAGAATAACAAAATACATCTTAATTATTGAATCATTAATGAAGGCTGCTAAAGGTTAGTTTTTCTTCTTTCAACTTGCTCTTTTTTTTTTTTAAATGATTTACTATTTTCAAAAAATAACTATAATTTTTAAACCATTTTATATGTATGTATTTCTACTTCTTAGAAAACAAGGAGGAGCAAGAAACTTTAGAAACAATAATGCGGCATCTAAAAGTAAGTTCAAATGCTTGTTTCATGTGTGAATTTCATGAATATATATATATATTATATAAAGCTGTTTATCATTAAGTCTTGATTTTTATAAAATGTTATATTTCTCTATAATAAAAGCTATTTTTATTGAGGTACATATTATTCCTGTCATGAAGAATATCAAAATGTGGAAAAAAAATAAATAACAGTAATTTTAATGCTTTAGGTTGGTTGAAATAGCCATCCAAAATCAATTACTTTATTTTCCTTCTAGATATGAGACTGAATAAATGTGTGAGTGGGGGGTGGGTACATATTTAAAACATTGGTTTTTACATATTAAAATAAATTTTATTGAAAATTTATTTTAATACGTAATGAAAATTTTAAATATGAAATTTATAAATGTTAAAAAAGCTTATGGAATGAGTTTTTGAATGGTGACATTGTTCATTTAAATCTGGAAAAAAAATTTTTAGAAAGGTATGCAATTGGAAATCAATATCAGCATATTTTCTGTAATTTAAATGTTATTGGTAAAATTGAGTATAATTGGCAAAAAGGGCCCATAAATATTTTCCAATTGTTTGGAATTCAGTTACCAAACAAAAATAATTCTCAAAAAATGTTGTTCTGTGATTTCAAACAGTATTATATTTTCAAAAAGAAGAAGAAAAAAAAACTAATGAAAATTTAATTTGGGGGGGGGGGCACTTATTCTGTGGCAACTGGTTCTTGACTATTGTAGTATTTATATGCACCTTGGGGCAATCTTTGCTATCAGTAAATTCCCTTAGACTAATATTTCATACAGTAATATTGATTTCGAATTAAATTGTCATTATTTATTTCTGAAAGTCGACCATTGTAATATCCATAATCATGATAGGATTTTTTTCCAGTTTGGTCCAAAATTCTGATAGATAGGAAAGCCTAATGAGCTTTTTTAATAATCCTGTATTTTTTAAATTAAATTTATTGAAAAATAATGTGGCTATCGATCTGAACTTTTAACTAGGTACTTACTCCCTTCTATATAGCTTATAGATTAATGTTATGAAACTCCAAAAATTTTGTTCAAATATAAAAATATTTTTTTAAAAAAATATAACCCTATATTTGTCATATTTTAATGTGAAAAACTGATGAACTCTTCCACCCTCTGCTATTTTATTTCTTCCAACATCCAAGAATAAATATAGTGGTCTTTCTTGAATAACCTACTCCAAAACTTGAAGTACTAAAAATACTTTTATGTATTTTTTCCGTTTTTTAAAAGAAATTCATATTTAAAAAAGTTTTTTAAAGATGTTTAATGGTATGGAAAATTTTGGAATTTCGAAAATTTGTTATGCAAAAGCATCACATTACTAATCCAACCATTATTTTAACTATGTGCTATTATAGATCATACAAAATTTTCATATTTTTCTCCTTTTAGAACATCATATCAAGTGTAGATGTACAAGTTGCAGACAAGGAAAAGGAAATTCGATTGCTTGAAATATTCAACAGAATGGATGCAAAGACTACAATATTTTACCGAGGAAAAAAGTTTAAAGTATGTATAAACTTACTATTTCCTTATTTTTGAATATATAAAATCACATATATAATATTTAATTTGTCTTTTAGTATACTATAAAGCTTAATCCACATTAATTTCTTTCAGAAATCAGACTTACTAGCTTGTAATCGCAAGTTAAGAAAAGAAGGTCCAATGACATGGAGAAGTCCTAGAGGAAAAACTATTGGTAAATTTTAAATATTTTTTCTTTTAATATAGTATGATTACATTTTGATTTGTCAGTAGTTATGTGTTTTATGTTTATTAAATACAGCAAATCCATTATATATTAATTGATCCATCCATATTGCATTTCTCTAAATGAATAATTTAGCTTTGAAGCTATAGGATGTTGATAATTTCTTTGAAAAAATTAAATTATTTGGTATTTGTTGTTAGAAATATATCCCTCTTTAAATGATTTATGAATTTCAGTCTTATGGGTGATAAGTACTTTAGTTTATCTTTTGAAATCATAAAATTATGTTCATTCTTGCATGTGTAGATCAAAAATGCATATTACTATTAAACCTTAAACTACCTTTTTATTATATTATACAAAATATTCAGCAAGAAAGCTTCAAATATTATAATATCTATATGTTAAAAATAATAGTTCAGATGGAGGAAAATAGATATATTCAATAAATAAATTAGCTTGCCTATGTTATCTTCTATTGGTGTCTCTTATGCATTGTTGAACATTTGAAAAATGAGTGATTTTTACATGTATTTTCCCTAGCCTTATTGTTTTTTAAATGACTCTGTCTTTTGCTTTTTTTTTTCCTTTACATTTTAATGGTATTTTGGGGAAGTACAGAAATAATTCTCCAGTTCTTTTTGTGGAGTTTTCAAATGGAGAAGTTATGCTGTAAAGTTATTCATGTATTGTTCTTTTTCAGATGTTACTGCTGTATTGCTTTCAGATTTCATCTTTTTTCTGCATGAGAATAATCAGAAACTTTTCTTCGCTTCATTAGAAAACAAAGTAAGTAATTATTATTATGAATTCAATGAAAATGTAGAAAAGGAATATTTCTAAATAATTGCGTTTTCTAATGTAAATTTTTGCTTTTTTTTAAGTTAAAAAAGTTGGAAGGATTAATTTTTTCTTTCACATTTTATAATTTTGCCTTATACTTATTATCTGGCTATAAAATTATCTTTATGGTTATTGTAGCCTGGAATAGTTTCTCTCCAAAAACTTCTTGCACGTAAAAAGGCTGGTCAAGATAGTTGTGGCATTTACTTGATATCTTCCAATCCAAATGAGCCAGAAATGATAGAACTTTTCTGCAAAACTCCAAAGGACCAAAAAGCTTGGATGGAAGCTATCAGAGAAGCTATTGACTTGTGCCCAGATGAAGGTAAATTTTATAGTCTTCTTCTTATTTATACATAGTTACACTATTTGTATATAAATTTGGCAAAGATTAGTTTTAGTGTAATGTTCGAATGGAGCAATGAAAATGTTGCATCTTGGAAAGTTGCAGCATTATAAAATAATTTTTATAATTAATAAAATGTAGCTAAAAATTTTGTCCAAGTAATTTTGAAAAGCAGTAGTCTTTATCTGCTGTCAGGTCTTATTATCTTTGAAATTTTTTCTTATATATTATAAACTTTATTTCTTTATAGAAAACTAATTGTTATCATGTTGACTGGTTCTCTTTTACTCCATCTATTCTATAATAGTTTCTGAACATGCAATTTACTCTTGAGAAACTTTAAATTTGCATTCTCTAAAACCACTTGTGCCTTTTTGTAGCTGTCGTTGATCAGTCTTATAAACAATGAAGATAAAACTTTTATTACAGCATTTATTTTATTTTGTAGATGAAGGTGTGCCAAGTGAAACGGAAGAAGAAAGAAAATTAGAAGCTGCAAAGGCAGCTCGTGTGAAACAACTAACAAGTAAGATTATCAATCCACTGCGCTGTACCAAACCTATTATCTACCATTGATATTAAAAACATATTTTGATATTTTTTTATGGTTTGCCTAAGAATGGAAACTATAGCATTCTTATTTTATTTGCTACAGAAAAACAATAATATTTATTAAAGTAATCAATAATATTGAACTTATGATTTCTAAGTTTATATTATATTAATGAATTATGGAAAATAACTTCCTAAAGTGAAAAAAGCAAACTGTTTTAATAGGAAATTTTTCTTTCCATTGAAAACAAAGCATTCGCAAATTGTCTTTTTGAGACATTGTATTGAATTTATCTTGTCTATTTCTCAGCAATGTGCTAAATGGTCATGGAGATTTAATCCATTAGAAATAAATTTTTGATTTGAAGAAATTAAGAATTTCATATAATATTGAATAACAAAAGTCTTTGTGAAAAATGTAGCATATAAAGTTTTTATTTTGTGCAGCTACAACTCTGAAACATGCTCTCAACATACATAACTAGAAGTTGTTACTCTTTATCTTCATTCTATAGAATTTCATTAATATTGGAGCAATATTGAATATTTGTAACATGAATGTATTTGAAATTTATTTCAATTTTCTTCCATAATTCTTTTAAGAAAAACTGAATAAATTATTTTTATCATAGGTCTTTTACATGAGAAAGATCAAAGCATTGCTCATATATGTGAAGATAGAATGCGCATTTTAGTTGACCTGCTGGTAAGTGATATTGTTTTAGTATAGATAATTTATGAAATTAAGAGATAAAGATTTTTTTTCATATTAAAATAAATATAATTTTTTAAAAAATGAAATCAAAATTGTATTTATGTCTCATTTGAATGTAATATTTAAATAAGATTCAATTTTTATTTTTTAATGATGATATCATATCTGATATATTTATGCCTTGATTTCTGCTTTTTAAGTTTAAAGATTACTTTAAAAAATCAATCTTTATTGCACCATGTATTTCCTGCTGTTCAGTTACTTATGGTTAAGCATTGCTTTAAGATTCAAATTAAGATATTTTATATAAAAATATAATGTAAAAAGTGAGATTGTAGTTAATTACCTTTTTTTTAAATTATATACATTTAAATATAACTTAGTTGTTTTTATACATGCGTGCATGCAAAAGGTAGCTTTTCATAGCATATATATTCTTCGAAAGAAGTTGTTTACAGCAGTAATACAATATTAATGTTGAATAATTTTATTTTATTTCTTTTATTTATTTTAGGAAATGGTTGGCATAGAAGCAGAGCAATACGAAAATGTAAGCTTTTTTTAATTAATTCTCAAAAGTTAGTAATTGTTTCTTAATAGTAAATTATATTCACAACACTATATTTAAATTTTTTTTTTCTTTAGATAAAATATTCACATTTGGTTGAGAATCCACCGGGAAAAGAGTCAAAAGAGCTTATTTCTTCTGCTATTAATAGTGGTATGTTTCAAATTTGTTCTAAAATAGTTTAATTTTTATGCTTTTGAAATTGTTCTCTTTGAAAATCTAATAAATTAATTATAAATATTTATACTGATGGCATTTGGTTAAACTATTTTAAAATGTTTCATTTTATGATGATTTTTTTATAATTAACATTATCTTGAATTATTCTTGTTAATGAATGGTGATATTGGAAATTACTAATTTAGAAAATGTTTTGATATTAATTATGTTTTTATGAATTATTTTTAGTGCCTTCCTACAATTTTGACGGTCAAGGAAACAATAACTTTACAAATGATTTTTATAATAATTTGTGATTATGCTAATTATTTTAGTTATTGATATATCATGTAGTGGTAAAATGAACCTAAATAATATCTGAAATTTATATTTATCTCTATAGCATCAAGATTGGCTAGTAATTTGTACACATCTGGTACTAATCTGAGCCGCAGTGTAAGCAGTGCAGGTGAGCGCCAGAGTGACACATATGTATCTCCATTGTTGCCAAAAAGAGCGGAAACATTTGGTGGATTTGATAATCCTACTAAAGAACAAGTTGTTCCTGTTGTTAAAGGTATGTTTATTTTTCAATTTTATATTTACTTTTATAATATATTTCTGATTAAATGAATTTTCATTTTTATAATGAAAAATTTGTCATGCTTATGATTGATGTCTTTTTTAATTTTATAAATATGTCTAGAATCAAATGAATGGAACATAATGCATATTATATTTAATTAAAATATTTGTCCTTCAATCAACTGCAGTATTATGAACATTTCCATCACTATTTAATTGGAAAACAATTTTACAAACTCACCAGCAAATAGTTTTAAGAAATTTGCTTACTGGTGAATGGATATAATCATGTTGAAATATTAATTACACATTATTTCATTAATTAATTTAAAAATATCTTGCTCATATTTAATATTTTATTGCTTAATTTGATTTTTCTTTTTGTTACAAATTAATTTTTTTTTTAATATTGAAAATAAAATTGTATTGCAATAAGTTATCCTGTTTAGCAATAAACTTGCCAAATTAATTCGTTTGGTATTTACAATTATTATATTATTTCCCAGATCACCCTGCTTTGTTATCTTTTTTTATTATAGTAATAAAGATTTTATTACGTGATTTCATATTCCAACATTAATTTATTATTGTTTTTTAGTTCCAGCATTTAAGAGGAAACTTCTTCACTTAAAAGAGCATACAGAGTTATCTATTCTGCCTTCTAAATCAAAAATGGAAGACATCAATTTAGGCGAATCATTAGAAACTGCTTTGCAGGTAAATTAATTTGTTATTTTCATTCTTTTTTTTTGTCACCTTTAAATGTATATAATAAGATTGGAGAATACATTTCTGGATAAATAATTTTGGTTATTTATACCAGAAATGAAGTATTTCACAAGTGCAGATCATTATCCCAAGTAGCACATTTTATTTTATAATATTGCAAAACATGGAAAAACAATATTGTTTTATAATATTGAAACAATTTAAAATACAGGATTTTTTCTATATTTATCAATATAATATAGGTGTTGATATTGTATTATTTAGTTCCCATTATTGCACTATTTAAAGTTTCGGCATTCATCAGATAAGTTCCCAATATTATAAATGTTCCCAAAATTAATTCTAATTATATGTTAGAGATTGAAAAAATTATTAAATTTTTAACTTAACCTCTTGATTATTTTTAATCTAAATTTGTTATATTTATATTTCCATTTGCTTTGAAATTTGAACTGGGGATCCTAATTTTGCTAATTGCATGTTATCCATTGAACCAGTGAGACCTTGAAATACGATTATTAATTATAATAATTGTGCTTTGGCTTAATAGCTCATGAACTTGCACATTTTATCTAAGATTATCCTTTAATTTCATTACTTTTTATAATTTAGAGTTAATGAAAGAGGAAAATTGTTGATGAAAGAGGAAGCTTTTTACTTGCAATTAAGATTTGTTGTTAAATTATGGAAGGTTGATTCAAAAGTAATCACCTTTTATTTTTTGGGATAGCAAAAAAATATTATTTTTCCAAAATGTTTAGCATTTTTTGGCTTTAAAAAATAAAAAATGCAGTACTAATAAAGTAAAATAAAGTTCTCTTGAACACAAGGGTTGCTGATCAAAGTTCTTGATAGTGTGTTTAAACAAAATATTTTCGGCATTTTCGAATTAGTAAAAGTTGAACATCAAAAGCAAAATTTTTAATATCAGTATGCAGGTTTTGTTTTATTTCTATTTGTATTTTTATTGTTTACTTTTATTTCATTTTCTAACATTGATTTATTTTATTTTAAATAAGTAAAGGGTGAAATAGAACATTTTATTAAAACTTCGATGCTTTTAATTTAACCTCAATACAAAGAATCAAAATAAATGCATCCAAGTTATATGATCACTTCAGGTAAAACACATAAAATGAATTATAAAATGTTTTATATATGTTAAATACATAATTTACAGTAGTATCATCACAAACAACATAAAATTTGCAATATTGCTTTCACAAGCTTGTGCAACTTTATACAATATTCAACTTCTAATGAAAAAATTGTCTATTAATTTTCTGAGATAAACCTCAAATTAAACGAATTATTAAAAATTTTAAATTAATATTTTGTGCCCTAATTTTGTTCTATCAACACTAAGAATTTCAGTATCTTTTGAATCTTATTCATTATTGGTTATAAGACATTCACTATTTTTTGATATTCAAAATATTCAATATTTCCCAAGCAATATGCAATATTGTGATGTTACTTTGGATTATCTACTTATTTATATTAACTCTTTTATATTCATTAAAATTTGTTTTATCTTTTTCAGAATTTTGGACTTCAAACATCTCTTTCAGTGATTGGAAAAGTACCTTCTATTTGCAGTAGTCCAGTAAGCAAGTTTTATTTACTTAAAATTAAGAGTTATTTTTACATCTTTCACTGTTAAACTATGAGTAACATAAAAATAGGCATTTAAAATTATTCAAATTTATATATATTAGAATAAGACACTGAAATCAATAGAACTAGCAGTATCTTCAGAAGCAATGGCTGAAATAAATTCAGATATGCATATATGTGTATGTGTACTCTTTAAAATAAATTTGAGACACTCGTTTAAAATTTAGTAAGTTTTTGTTTTTGATCTTACAAGTTAAGAACTTTATGTTTCTGGAATTTCTTCATTCATAAACTACATACATGCCCCCTCCCAAATACACACACACAAAAAAAAAAAAAAATGTCAAAGAAATATACCCTCTGGGCAAACAAATTTTGTTTAGTAAAATAAAAAGTATTTAATTTTACTCTTATTCTTACATATAGTACAGATGGTATAGTTTGATTTTTCTTTGTGCATTTTTCTTTGCTTTCTTGCATCTGTTACAATCTCATTAATTAATTTACTTTTTTCTATTCGATCACCCCCAAATATGATGGATAATTATATTGATGTGGAAAAGAGAAAGAATAATAACTCCACAGGTTGTCAAGTAGAATCATAAAGATTATTTTTTAAATATTTGCAAAGAGGGGAGAGCACTCTTTATTGTTTTCATCAAAATGCCCCATAACAAGAGATTTCTTAATTTTATAAGAAAAAGATATAAAGAAAAAAGCATTAATTAAATTATGACTAAAAAAGAAATCCATTAAAAATGATTTATTAAATGTTAATAATTTTTAAGTCATAGTAATCTGCTTAACTATTTTTACTGATAAATAATAAGTTAGAGATGAAGAGTTTTTCATAATCTCAATATTTTTATGCTTGCTTAACTGCCTTGAGGCCCATTCCCTAGTGTAGAAGAAGTTAAAGAAATATTTAAATACTACAGTTACTATTTTATTCTTCATAAAAAGACATTTGAAAAATGTTAGAAATTGCTTATGTTTAGATATTTTTTATTTACTCATCCTTATGAAACATTTCTCTAACTTGTATGATATTCAAAATTTTTAATGCAATTTCATCTTTATTTAGGATAAACAGCATGGTAAAAAGCAGCTTTTGTCACCAAGTTTCATTCAGCATGCTAGTTTTCCTCCTTTCAAAGAAGTTAATTCTGAAATAGTGAGCTTAACAACAACACCTCTACTAATGACTCAAGGCAAAGAGCAGCTAATGCAGATTGTGGAGCTTGCTCATCACCTGAACACTGTTGTTGTGAGTTTATTATTAATAATTTGTTTAATTTCACATTATGTGAATTGATACCAAAAAAATTTTATTAATTGGATTTTAAAATCTACCCCCTCCACACCTCCCACTTAAGTGATGAAAATATGTTATTTTAATTTCAATAAGTTTACTTCAATATTTAATTGCATTAGATAGGATAATAACCCCCTTCCTCTTTTTTTTCCCTCTACATTATTCTCATTTTTTTTAATATTTTTTTTCAGTGTGCTGTAACACATTTGTCTTCATCTTATGAAAGGTAAGAGCTTGTTTAGCTGGATTTAATTTTTTCCTTTTTTTTTAAATCTTTTAATACTCTACAAATTTTGACAGCATTTGACTGATAATTCTGCTTCGACTTCTTTTCTATAGCACAAAAGTACAGTTAGCAGAAACAGATTATAAATTAACAAAGTTGACCAAAGAAAAAGAAGTTCGAGATAAAAAGTCTATGTACAGACCAGAGCATCAACTGGAGGAACTGCGTAATTTGCAAAAGCAGCTCAATCATGACCGATCTGCATGGCAGCAGGAAAAGGCTCAAGCTGAATCCTCATTAAAAGCTCAAAGGGAAGAGTTAGAAAAATTACAGGTCAGATAATACATCAATTTGTTAAAGAAAATTGCTATTTCATGGAATGACTTTTTTTTTGGGGGGGGGTTAGTATTTAAAAAGAAAACTGTAAAGAGAATTTTAAAAAATAAGAATCTCCAAGCAAAGCTTTTTAAATCTTAAGTTCTAATAATATTTTGGAAGATCTCTAAGCATTAAAAATTAATCTGCAATTCTTTTGTCACAGTAAGAATACTATTCAGGGTATACACTCTAATCATGACCCCCAGTAGCTAATTTCTAAATCATTAAAAATAGACTACCAGTGAGAAAATACTTCAAATAATTTAAAGATTTATATTTAATGTTGTTTAAATGAATAAATGCATTGTTAATGTTCTCACCCCTCCTCTTCCTCCCGGTTTCTATTAATCATAGTAAATAATTTATTAAAATATTCTTGAGACACTTAAAATTGTAAATAAAAGTTCTTTACTCTCCTGAGATTAAAATGGATGGATGTTTGGAGCTTTGAATATGATCAATGATTACCTTTAAAAAATTCCTCCAGTTTAAAATTTCCTCAAAGTCACCACTGAATGACCTAAAATAAGACAATTCAAAGTATAATAGGAATGCAGCAAAATAAATGTTGTATGGAATCATTTCTGCCTTCTTTATTTCTGTTTTTTTTTTAAGTTAATTTTTGGCATGATGTAAAAAATGCATGGTTAAAATAAGCTAACTTATGGATTTGTTATTGAGTTCAGGCTCATTACCTAATATTCTTCCCTCTTAGGCACTTTTGGAAATTAATATGGATCATATGTAATTAGAGAAGAAAAAAAATTATATCAGGAAATGTTTGTGATTGATTACACACATATGAAAGCAAATGTATAATAATATTATTATATATTTGTAATTTATTAAGTTAATGATGCATATGAATAATGTATTTTAAATTTATTTGCCTCTATATATTTTAGAATTGTTGCTTGTCCATTACCTAAATATATAATTTAGTATATCATATGAGTAATTATTTAATTTGTTTTAATAAATTATTTTTTATTAAAAAAAGAGTTGATACACTTCTAATTTTATTCAGTCTCTTTAGTTAAAAATTGAAAATATTTGTGATTGTCTGTGTGATCTCATTAATTCATATTTCTAAATTCTCTTATAGGAGCAGTTAAAAACTGAACAGATGGATGTCACACATCAAAGGGAGCTTTTATACAGGAAACTTGATGCACTTCAAAAGCAGGGCATCATTTTAAGTCCTTCGCATAATGTTGTCAATCTTAACAGTTGCAATACGCGAGACTCTGATGCTAAAGATGAACAGCACAGTGGAACTGCAATCTCTGAAAGTATTCATCCCTCAGCAAATGACTTTTCTCATAGACGCACAGTTTCTTATGATTTGGGCCAAGATCGATCCGAGGAACATATTCCTTATGTATCATCGGGGTCCAGTTCTGCTGCACCTTCTCACCGAATAGATTCCAAGAATAGACCTGCTCTTAATATAGGTGTTGGTGGTGCTGGGACTGGCAAAGTTGTTCCTCTGCATCTATCTAATAGTGCCACTAACATGCAAAAGCGGCAATCAGTTGCCGTTCAACCGGTGAAGCAGCAGTTACCTTTGAAACTTGCTAACACTCACTCAGCAAATGGTGCCACCATTGCTGTGAGTCAGGCTGGGCCACAACAGGTTTTACCAATGAAACTTGCCCTGGGATCACTGCAGCCAGGAGCTCAGACTTTGAATGCAGCTGAAGGAAAGAATGCTGCACCTAAGAGGTCTCATAGTGCAGCAAGTAGCCCATCGTCTACTTTAACTACCCCTGTGCATGTGCGAGGTGGGAGCAGCCCAGCACTGGTTCAGTCCACATCACCAACTAACACTACAATTTCACCCAAATACAAGGCTGAGAACAGCATCTTGCATCATTTAAAACTTGCTAGTGAAAAGACAAAGAACAAAAAAGATGATAGCAACAAGGAAATCTTTTGTTGAAGAGAAAATGTGGCTTATTTTGTGAAATTCAATTTGAAAGCCCTTTCTATGAGGAAGCAAAGTGTTTAAAACTGATGCTGGTCATCGTACACTTCAGTCCTCTGGCTGTATGTATCTTCACGGATTTATGTGTTGTTGGAAGCATGCACCAGTGCAAAAAACTGCAGGAAGGAGTAAATTTCTTACAATTTTGAGTGCAAATTAGATATTTTCCCAACCAAAACCAGTCTTAATGTGTTGGGAGTAGCCAATTGTGTGTATATATTTGTATGTGTTCAGTATGAGTTAATTTTTGTATATATATTTATATAATACATTGCACCTTAACTTGTTTGAGCTGTAGAATATCAGTTTATAGACCCTACATAATTTTTCTTTTCTAGGGACCAATTATGTACAATATTCATAACTATAAACAGTGTGATATTGTTTGTGAAACAGAACACTTAATTTTTGTACAGATAGCACTAACTTTTTATGTTTTTTCTACATAATTGTGTATATTTCATAATTTAAAGTAGGGATTATTATCATGCAAAACATTTTTTTAATGTGGCTCAGCACATATTTTCTTGCACAATAGCCATTTGAGTAAGTTATCGTATGGAATTCTGTAGTTATGTAGCTTTTTTAAAAATGTATCCATAAAAAGAAAAAAATAGTTACCAACAAAACAGTAGTTAGAGCAAAAACTGCTGTAGATAATTATAACCAGTTGACTTATTAAACATATCAAATAAAACTCTTAATTGTTTTAGCTGAAAAGAGATATAGTTTAAAATTTCTTAATCCTATAGGTTTCTGCTATCTGCTTTGTTTGTACTTAATATTGGTTAAATTCAGTAACAGAAATATGCATCAGTTAGTAAATCACAATACTTTATACATAAATTAGTCTTACAATTTTAATTTAGTGTGATAAATTTTTTATTGAATTATACTGCAAAGTGGGTTTATAATAGGATCTTTTTAAATAATTTTATTTCAAATTAAAATATGCATCTGTATTAGAAGCCATATCTGAATATAAATATTTTTTTAATTTAACAGACTTATTTGATAAACTGCATCTCTTAAGAATAAAAATTCAAATTTGACTTAATCTTCATTTTTTTTAATCAATTTTCTTGCAATGAGTTTTAATCTTTAAGTATGACTACTTTAAAATCTTGTAAAAATGCTATATCAGTGTGTATTCATGGCTTGAAATGGTATCAGGTCTTTAATTTTAAAGTCTTGAGAACTTTTTTTTTAACAAATCAATCCTAGTAAATAAAATACATTTTAGAATTAGAAAAATCAAGGACATAAGTCTGTGATTTGAGGACCTATAGAGTACACACATGCAATTTAGTGCAACACTTGAAATTTCTTAAATTTTTCTAACAAATATTCATTTGTTAGAAAACAAGATGTTGCAATCAGTTGATCGCTTCCTCCTTATGTGTAGAGTTTTTTGATAGTTCCACCAAATGTGCATTTGTAATTTTTGGAAAGTTTTCAATATATGTGCCTAAGGTCCCCACTTCAAAGTTGTATTTTATATCTTTATTTTAAATTTATTAATTTCAATTTGATTTTGGTTGGATTTTTCTTTATTGTTACATTATTGTATTGTTGCATTTAAGGTATGATTTATTTACAAAATTTAGATGTAGACAAGAATTCTAATTGACATGACCATAGATACTTTTTTATTAGTTGATAATTGAGCTGCTGAGAAGCCAATGCGGTTAAGTCCAAAACACAAAAATTGAGAAAATTAATGTTTTTTGATACATTAGTTTTTAAAATTCTTGGTTATTAGTTTAATTAGAAAAGTGTATAAACTCTGCAAAAAACAAGATATGTACAGGATGTGTAAATAAAAACGTAAGTATTTATTGAAATAATGACAGCATCTTAAAACTTTTAGGACTTATACCTTTTGGCAGCTGAAAAAGATAAGGAATTTATGTAAAATTTTTAATGAGAAATTTATGAATAAAACTTAAACTATTCTAATTAGAAGTAACGGTTACAATTACTATGAATTTCTTGTTTTTCAATGTTACCAACAAATATGGAAAGAAGAAGAAGAATTTAATTTTTATTTCAAAGTTTATGTAAAAAAATATTGATAAAAGGTGGACTTATTCACAATGACTTCTGAAATTATTATACAATATATTCAGAAGTTATTAAAAAAAGGGCTGTCTAACCTAGGAAAAAGTAACCAACGAGTAAATCCTTTAATAACTAAGATTATTTATTTCATCTAAATTTCCAAAAATCAGAAAATATCAAAAAATGGACTTAACCGCATTGGCTTCTGAGCGGCTCAATTGATATGAATAGACTGCATTACAATTTGCTTTAAAAAAATTTATGAAAACAATAAAAAAAAGTGCAATAGGATTTTTTCCTTATTTTACTTAACCTTTTAAAAACTTTTTGCTTATTTTAAGAAAAGATATATTCAAAATTTATTCATTTTTTTCATTAAATTTTTTTTTAAATCATAAAAACTTTTTTTATGCTCGATACTGTTTGAAAATTTTTTTCAAACAAATAAAATTATTATTTTACTGAGTAGTTTTAAGGTCATTTAACTATTTTCCTAATAAAATAAAAAAAGTAGATCAGTCACAAACTTTAAAAAAATATTTTATGATATTTAATATTACTTAATAAAAAAGTCGTAATTTAATTTTTTGTTTTTTTTTAATCTTCTTTTAATAATTAATTATTGTTGGTTTTTATTGATTATTTTCAAATCATTCCTCAGTAGCTTATATAAAATAATTTTTTTCTTCTTAAAATAAACTTATTATATATTTTAATTAGAGAGTTGATTAATTTTGTCTTTAAATTCTTTACCATTTAATTGATTTTGCCAAAAATGTATATTGTATTTTTCGTATATAATAGACATTTGATTTACAATTAAGGTGTTTCAAATTTTTTTCAATACGACTATAGTGCCATTTCGCACATATGCTTACATATATGAAAAGAAGTTGGACATCATTGTTTTGTTATTCTTAGAATATACTTTGAAAATTTTGATTAAATTTAAAGTTTAAAAATAAAAAAACGGTTATATTTGCATCTTCTAAGTAACTCTTTAATCTGAGATTAATGCAGAAAAATAGTGATGTAACTAAATTTAGTAATGGCTTGTGAATTGAGCAACATGCATTGATTTTTCTGAAACAGACTGTGTTAGATGCACTTCTAGCTTCTTTTCATAAATGCATGCGTATCTGACATCTGCATTTGTATTCATGTTTGAGTGCTGTATTATTTATGCTTCAAAGTGAAATCTTGGTAATGCAGTGTAGTATTTATTGTACTGAAAGGTAATAAAATTGTCCAAACTAGAAATGCTAAAACTGGTGATGGGTTTAATAAATAATAGTTGTTTTTTCTGTCTGATGCAAAGGAAATGTTACTTCATGAATCTTGTTGTATTTCTATTTTGTTTCAAATAAATTGATTTACAGTCTGTGATTTTGTGACTATTTTTTTATGATAAATATTATGTATTTACGTTTCAACCTATCAACTCTTGTCCGAAACAGTATTAACATAATAATGTTTTTTGACTCTATTCGTATGTTTTTAATTTTTAAAATTTGGATTTTAGCAGCAACAACAACATACATACAAACAAAAATTAGTTCAAATCCTTGCAGCATGCGGAATAGCAGAAGCAATAGCTCATCTTACTATTAGTATATATGAAAGTTTTCATAAAGTATAATTGTGAAATATTCTTAAAATATTTTTTTAAATTTTTTTGAAGTTATATAAAAATAAATGTATGAAAATAAAACTAGTATCACTAAAAAGCTTATATTTTGACTTTGAAGTGGTGTAAAAGTGGGGGTGGTTAATTAAAAATGGTGTAAAAAAACCTTTGTTAATGAACATCTGCTACTTAAGAAGTAACTACATGCAAATTTGGAGCTCTCAGTCTAATAACCTGACCTGTATAGTTTTGAACTTATTTTTTCTCATGCATGTCATGGTATAATATAAAAATAATATGCCAATCAACAAACATCATTTTAGAATGTAAATATCCCTTATTTTATATGAATTTTTAAATAGTTGTACATTACATGTTTTATGTTTAGAAGATTGAATTTTGTGCTTGAGTTTTCACTCACTTCTTCATATACTGAAGTTCTGAAATTTTGTGTAGTTATTGGCTCCCAATGACTACAGAATATTATAATTAAATGAAGCTCTTAATTATCAGTTTCATTTAACTAAAAAATTATTTCATAGAATTAACACCAAATTTTGTGTGAGCAAGATTCATTTTTAGATTCTTTTTGCAATCATGAATTTTGATATATATTAGAGATTAAGAAGTAGAAGATAAAAATAATTAATTCCAATTTATTTAAGAAGTTTTTTTAATCATATTTTGATGTTGTTTTTTGACATCCATATATTTGATACAAAAATATAAGAACCAAAAAAATGGTTTTTAGAAGGAGAATTAGATATGTTTAATACAGAATTGAATATTTACTATTCTTGTAGAATATTAAATGTGAAAATTAGAATATTCTTTCTTAGAAATCTAGATATTAATAGGAAATAATTTTCTTCTCAGTATGAAATTTTAGTTGGTTGGTAAGAATATGGACATAAACATAAAAAAAACAGCTGCTTATTAAAGCAATTAATATAAATAGCGTCCCAGATAAAGCTTTCATACGTAACATTTTATCATAGGAAAAAATGACTAAAAATAAAAAAGCATAAATATCTTTTTAAAAAATAATCATTTAGCATTGCATTTAAAATGAAAAATGATACTCAGTGTCAAAAATGCGAAGGGCAAAACAAAAGTTGTAAATGCGCGCGGCCAAAAAAAATAGAAGACTGTAAACGCCATTAAAAATGTATCAAATTCTAAACATGTCTTATATAAAAAAAAAAAATATTATAAATACAACTACGATTTTAATATACTTATAATTTTTCTATATGCCTCGTTCTTTTATGGGGTCTTGTTTTGAAATCCGGCATTTTAAGCCGATGTGTTACATGTCTAACAGAATTTCCAATATTTTTTGATGGATTCACAGTAAAAGAGAAGAAAAGGAAATCATCTGACTTTTGAAAGAGCTACTAACCTGACATATGAAGTTGTATTTATTTTATCAAATAACTGAATCCACAATCTGAAGGGTAGGTAAAACAACGTAAAGTAATTTGAAAGTTGTAAACTAAGGCTCACAGAACGCAAATGTATTCATGACAATGGATTGGGAACACACTTCATCCCAGTTACATTACGGAATAAATGAAAGTTCTGTGGTGGTAACTTCATAAAAATCAGATAACAACGTCCGTACACGAGTGTGCACTTTTGACTAGTGGCTTTGTTACTCGGTTATGAACCCTAACGTTGCGAGTTCGACCCTCAACTTGCACATTGGTTGTCCCTGGTTCTGAACCCTAACGTTGCGAGTTCGACCCTCAACTTGCACATTGGTTGTCCCTGGTTCTGAACATCCGCATCCTTAATTCATTTGTCGTGGCTCCATCTACCGGCAGCAACCCCTCACACACGCTCTCCGTCGCCCGCCATAACGCCTGGCGCGATAATCACGTTCGTCGCTCGCCATACTGGCGCGACAAATTCCACCGACTCACTGGTGGGGGAGTATTGTGGTGGTAACTTCATAAAAGTCAGATAACAACTTCCGGACACGAGTGTACGCTTTTGTCTAGTGGCTTTGTTACTCGGCTATGAACCCTAACGTTGCGAGTTCGAACCTCAACTTGCACAGTTCGAAAGCTTTTTTAGCTACAGAAAAATTTTCCGGTTTTTGTTTTTATTGAAAGGCTATTAAAGAATTTATATATAGTGAAATAATAAAAAATTGTAATATTTAATTAAAAAAATTCTAATAGCACTTAGTGATCTACATTCCTGATATAGTCTATGTAAGAAATTATGAAATAATTATGTTTATAGTCCATAAATTTTAAGAATAAAAGCTGTCTCTAATTTAATCAATGGGGCGAGTATTAAGGAACAGAATAGTAAAGAATAATTTTACATGAGATTAATAAGATGCTCATTATTCGTTTAAATAAACAGAATACTCTCTTTAATCAGGTCTTAATGCATCATTTCTAAACAATGTAAGATATATGCATTTAGAAGGGAAAAGGGCAAAAATGAAGTAAAGAATACTCTTATGTAGTTTGAGTCAATAAATGCTCTGATAGTTGCGAATTTATATTTTTATACAGACCCTCCTATGAGTCATATTTAGTGAAGTATTTTTGGGACACAACATTTTAAATAAAATGAAAGGAACAATGTAATTGGACTTACACTGACTGAGTCAGAAAAGTAAGAATATTTTTATCTGATAAAAACGCGCGATTTTAGACACTTTGACCGTTTCATAGAAAATACGCCACTCAGCGCCCAGAATTTCTCCAGGACTGATTAACCTAAAATTATAACATTGTTGATTGATTGATTTGTAACCTAAAAAATTTTATGACTTTGTCAGATTTTGTTGCAGTAGATAGAAACTTTTTTTCTTTTTCGTTTACAAAGTATAGAAAAAATATTATATGCATCAAAAAAAATTAAACCCAAGCGTTTGACGAATCTCACGTTTAAGAACATCCATAGTTCGAAAAACATATTTTTAGAAAACGTCTGTCTCTCTTTCAGTAACAAAAATAACTAAAAAAAAAAAAAAAAGCTTTGAGCTAGATTTATAAAATTTGGTACATGGTCTTTACACCAAATATGTAAATTTCTATCAAGTTTTGAGCGAAATACATTGAGGAGAAAAAAAAGAAAAGGAAAAAAACTTTGTCTCAAAACTGATTACATATAAATAAAGTCCAAAAGATCATATTTATTTATATTCATTCTTGAAAAATTCCTATTTGAAAAAGAAGAAAAAAGAATTCTCAAAAATATTTTTTTTTTTAATGGATTGTTTAGAATTGCTGTAAAGCAAATAGAAAGAGAAATGGGAATCATTTTCATTAAAAATAAAAATACATAACGCAGAATTTATAACCAATAAAATGCAGTTTAGTAATTTAGAAGAATGAGGTTACAGTAAGGATCATTAATTGGATATTTTTATTGATTCTTACGCTTCAAATAAATTTATTTATTTAATTCAAAAATGCACAAAATAACAGAGAATTTCGGAATCTGTACGGAATGCGCTGAAGGACTTCTACACATCGCGTTTGTAGGTCATTCCTGGGTCAAACATATTTTATTTAATGATGCTGTTGAAGCTCCTAAATAATATAGCGATAAAAAAAAATATTTAATGAAGTATCCGATTGCGATTTAATTTAATGCCTAAATTATAACTTCCGAATTCAAAAAGGATAGCTAACATGTGTATCCACATTTTAGTTTCCACTGTCAGCTCTTTATTTTTATCATTTTTATTTCATCATTTCATTATTTATATTAGTTAAAATATTCTTTTTTAGAAAATAACTTGCAATCATATTAGTTTGCATCCACTCATTGTAATTAAAACGTACTGATAATTCAAACAAAATTTTAATGAAAAGTATACGATATAACAGTGCGTTTATTTTTTTCGGGTGCATTTCCCCGCTTATTTAAAAAAAAAAAATTAAACCCAAGCTTTTGACGAATCTCACTTTTAAGACCATTCATAGTTCGAAAAACATATTTTTGGAAAAAGTCTGTCTCTCTTTCAATAACAAAGATAATTTTTAAAAAAAGTGTATGGTAGATTTATAAAATTTGGTACGTGGTCTTAACACCAACATTTGTAAATTTCTATCACGTTTTGAGCGAAATACATTGAGTGGAAGTCTGGTTATGTATGAATTTAAATTAACACAACTACAAAATGAAAAGAGATAGACGAATAAAAATAGATACATGGATTTAACATCTAAAGTGTAGATAGAAATTGGCCTATCAAATTTGGAATCAAATCCATCAAGACTTTGACCGTCTGTTGTTCTATACGTTCACAAACAGTTAAATGTGATAGCTCTATGATCAAATTTTGCTTTTAACGGTTGGAAACAACACGCCTAAAATACGAATTCGATTTTCAGATACCTATTCTAAATATACTAGAGATTTATCCTCAAAAAATCTCCAAGGATCACATAATTGATTCAGTAAAAATGATAAACTCGTGCCAAAGATTAATATTTCGTAATTATTGTTCGCTAATATATAAGGAATTCGTGACGTTACCCAAGGTTCACAATTTTATGCGGGCAGACGGGGGTGGGGTGGGATATACCATTAGTAGAGAATATACGAGAAAGTTATGGGAAAACTACTCCCGCTGGTTTTAATATAAAAGTTCGAATGTCAAGAATATTTCACTGAATAAATTTCCTAAATACCAAAGGATTGTATAAAATTTAGATTCTGTAATTTTTCCAAAAGTACCTTTATTGATTGAAACAAAATGAAATATTATTGGCGTTATTTAAATCTTTTTGAGAGTAAAACTGAAAGCTGAATTTTATAATGAATCAGAGAAATTTTTATTGAATGATTCGTCGGGATATTGCATAAATTAGAAAAAAATATTATCTAATACATATAAGATTGCATTGCTTAACGATTCTATTTTCTGTGCTCATATTTTTAAAAAAAATTATGTTTGATTTCAGTAAGAAAGTTTTTTTTTTCATTTAAATTACAGTTAAGTTACTTCCACTTCAATTTAAAGTTCAAATTTGTTGGGAGTTGATAGAAAATTAGGAAAATATATCTATATCTATATCTATACTTATAATAAAGCTCAATGTGTGTGTGTGTGTGTGTTGGCGATCTACAGGCCAGACCATTCAACCTACAGCTACCAAATTTGGCACGTGTATACCTTGGAGGCCGGGAATGTGCACCTGGGGGTTATTTTTTCGAATTTTTAACTAGAATTTTATTTATTTAAAAATTAAGCGAAATTTTGACATGTTTCTGCTATAACTGCCGAAAATATTACCGCACAAAAAAGATTTTTACATGAAGTTAAAGATAAAAAATTTATCTTTTAAATGATACTACTGTTTTAATCTTAAAATTAAATTTCTATTTTTAATGAATTTTTAAATAAATATTTTAACTATGTTTTTCAATAATTTTTTTCGTCAAAAATAAAAATGAGGATTAAGCACGTTTCGCATTCATGAGAAAAAAAATAGCTTTTTTCAAAGTGTTGCCATCACATTGATTAAAGCTCTAACTGAAAATAAATTAAATCTTTTTGGAAATGAAATCTGCAAAATTATAATTTTCGGCAAGTGTCTGTAAGAAATGAAACAAATATGAAATATTATTTTTTCTAAAAAATAAATTCAAGAAAAATTATTTTATGATCTTTTACACTCTCTATACAGGGTGTTTATTCAGTCCCGGATCCATTTTGATATTTAATGACTCATAAAATAATGAAGATGTAAACAAACTTATGGCATTTATTGATGGAATAACTCATATATTTTCCTTTTCAGGTTTGAATATTTTTACTTTTGTAAATATCGTCTGCGCGTGTTTTTAATTTCAGATAATTTCATTTTCCAGTCTAAATATCTGTACTTTTCTAAATATCGTCTGCTTATTAATTGCATTTTTCTCTCTTTTGTTTTTGGCAACTATTGAAATGTTATGTTTACTTTTGATGTGTTTGTTCTATGTAGTACTTTTGTATGTGATGTTTTATTCGATCGGATATTAAGGAGAATGCATACACCACAAGAGAAAGCACAGATTTTATGGTGATCATAGAGTTAATTTCCAGTCAACTAAATCACTGACTTTTAAGAGTTGATTTCCAATCACTTAAACTGACTAATTTATGAAGATTTGAATATCACTATTCAATAAAAAAAAGTATAATTTTAGATTTTTCATCGATCGTTTCAAAGAAAATACGCCAATAAGCGCGCAGGTTTCTGAAGATTAATTGGCCTAAGATTTTGAAAATGGTGAGTTTTTCTAAATTTTTAACATTTAAAACTTCATAAATAAGTCTTAGTTGATCGTGGAAAATAGAAACATTCATTCATTTATTTAAAATTTGGTGTGTCCAGAATATTTATCAGAATATGATATCTTACTGCATTAAATTTAGACTTCATAATTTTTGAAATATATTTATAAGCAGGAACAAAATATTATTATTGATTTCATTTCAATCCTTTTGAAAGCAAAACTAAAAACTGAATTTTATACTGAATCTCAGAAATTTTTGTTCAATTATTGTTTGAGATATTACATAAACTATGAAAAATATTTTGTAGTTAACATAAGACTTAAATACCGAGCGATTTTGTTTGCAATACTCATATTCAATAATAATAATAATTAATAAATTACAATAAAGATGATTAATAAAATAAAACGCTTGGTTTTATTAAAAAATATCTTAATATTAATTGCAATTTCGTCATTTACATTTTTAATTAAAGTTGAAATTTTACCGGAAATAGCAACAAATTAGCAAAATATATATAGTAAATTGAACGAAACGATCTAAACAATATAAGTTTGATATGACTATCAAAATTTTAAGATTAAAAATGTTTTGTTTGAGAATCCTTTAAGAGACCAGTTACTTAAAATATTTAATTGAAAATTGTAGCGAGCGGTAATACTGGCGAACCGGCTGGTCGCCAAAGGCGGCTAGTAATATAATAAAGAGAACGGCATAAGGCTTCTATAACAGTATGGATTATATGACTATCAAAGTTTGAAGTTTAAAAATATTTTGCAGAAGAAATTGTTAAGATAACAATTTCTATAAAATACGTAATTGAAAATTTTTGCGAGCATTAGTTTTGGCAAACTAACTGGTCGCCAAAAGCGGCTAGATCGTAATAAAACTAAATTTCCAGCCTTTTAATTTAGATTATGAGGAGAAAAAAATGAAAAGGGAAAAAAACTTGTCTCAAAACTGATTACATATAAATAAAGTCCAAAAGATCATATTTGTTTATATTCATTCTTGAAAAATTCCTATTTGAAAAAGAAGAAAAAAGAATTCTCAAAAATATTTTTTTTTTAATGGATTGTTTAGAATTGCTGTAAAGCAAATAGAAAGAGAAATGGGAATCATTTTCATTAAAAATAAAAATACATAACGCAAAATTTATAAGCAATAAAATGCAGGTTAGTAATTTAAAAGAATGAGAATACAGTAAGGATCATTAATTGGATATTTTTACTGATTTTTACGCTTCAAATAAATTTATTGATTTAATTCAAAAATGCGCAAAATAACAGAGAATTTCGGAATCTGCACGGAATGCGCGGAAGGACTTCTGCACACGTTTGTAGGTCATTCCTGGGTCAAACATATTTTATTTCCTAATGCTGTTGGAGCTCCTAAATATTATAGTGATAAAAAAAAAGATTTAATGAAGTATCTGATTACGATTCAATTTAATGCCTAAATTATAACTTCCGAATTCAAAAAGGATAGCTAACATGTGTATCCTCATTTTAGTTTCCACTGTCAGCTCTTTATTTTTATCATTTTTATAACCAAATTCAACATTTTCTTTTTAAAAAAAATAGTTAAAATACTCTTTTTAAAAAAACAATTTGTAATCATATTAGTTTGCATTCTCTCATTATAATTAAAACGTACTGATAATTCAAGCAATATTTTAATGAAAAGTATACGATATAACAGTGCGTTTATTTTTTTGGGTGCATTTCCCTGCTTATTTTAAAAAAAAAAGTTGTGAAAGATTCATATGTTTCTAAATTTCGTTTATATTGCTATGGAACTCGGGGTTGTTTCAATTTGTTAGTCGATGAAGACAGTCCTTTAGTAACAAACGACGACTTTTATTAAATATAAAGGACACGAATATGCAGACAAACGCACCACCGAGACATATACACACAATACAGAGTAGCACCATGACACACGAAACTGTCAGATAGAAATCAGCAGGAGGAGGGAATCTTCATAGCCACTCTCTACGGTCTCTCAAAACGCCTGCAATTCCCCACTGTCTCCTCGCTTTAGCTGTATCTAACTGCCGTGTTACTACTACACTCTGTCTTTTCCACACACGACTCGATGTTACTTCTACAATAAATACCAGGACTGTGCACACAGCTCAATTCAGCAATCACTTGAGCTCCACTCAACGCTTGCTCTTCGCTGGACTGATCCAACTCTTCGCCATTGACTCTTTCCATGATTTAATATACGACTGTTTTCAGCTTAGACTGCCAGCCTTTTATAGTTCCCGGAGCAGGGCAGAGAAGATTCTGGAACAATCAGGCACATCTTCCTATTACTTCTATCGCCAAAATTCTGGAAGATTCTAGTATTATCTATTTTGTCACCAAATTCGGCGCCAAGTCACCGAATGGTCGCGTAGTTTGTCGCTTCAGCATCCAATCAACATCCAACGGAACTGATCGTAAAACGGCCTTTCCAGTGATTAAACTAACCGTGCTGGGAAGCAACATTATAGAAATGTAACAATATTATGTAGCAAGTGATATACATGTATAACAATATTATACAATCCATCAATGTAGATATTTTATAACAATAAAGCTAACTGGAAAATAATTACTCATGTAAATACTCGTTTCAGGTATTTATCTTTAAAAATAAATTACCCGATATTTTACATCATTAATCTTGTCACAACAAATGAAAGTAATATTTTAAACTATATTTATACAGTAAACTTAGCATTCTTATTGGTTAACTATACACATAAAGAGGAGAAATTAAATGGGAAAAAATTGATTCAGTTGTTGAAGCTAAAGGCTATGTCAAAGTTTTATTTCAAGATATCTTCCACTCTCTAATTTCCAGGGGAATGTAGAAAATGGATAACGGAAGGAATACTTATCTGGAGGACAAGAATTTTCAAATGAAATAAAAAATTCTCGAAATCATTTCACTTATTGAGACAGGGAAATGCTGTCGTGATTTCTTCCATAGAGAATGTAGTAAAGCTGTGTTTCTAAAACGTCTGTCAAAAATTCAAGACAAATGCTCATAGATGATGTATCTAGAGTTCAAGAATTTTCATATTAAATACAAATTGACAAAATCGAATTAATGGGACTATTTCTTTGATTTTTCAACATTATTTTAAATAGCATACGCAAAATCGGATCTGTTAGTAAGGTTGGGCGTGTGCTAAAATTTCAATTTGAAATTTGTCTTGAAACTTTAGGATGATTAGAGGTAGGTGGCCATTGATGATGTATCTAAAAGCCAAGAGTTTTCATATGAATTCATCATCGAAACTGGTACACTGGTTGTGTATCGTTATTTTTCATTATAAAGAATGAACAGTGGAGCAGTTTATTTAAACGTCTTGTGAAACTGGAAAGATGTTAAGCGACCGTTGATAATATATTAAGAAGTTATGGTGTGGTGTAGGAGTAGTGAAAACCTGAATGCGGTTCACCTAGATATTATCACTTTTAAAACTGTCAAATATTTTGTATAACTTCATTTACTATTAAAAATGCACTTTATTATACATAATATATATACATTTTATATGTGTGACTATTGCCTTAAATACAATTGACAAAAAATTTTACAGTATTTTTTTTAATTTCACAATATGCTAATTTTATCAATACATTTTAAAATCATTATGCCAAAATCACGAAAAAGAATTAAATTGAAATTTTGGAGTGTGGAAGTGAATGATTATAAGTATTTTCATGAGAAAGCCAAAAATGTTGGAAAAATTGGTCAAATCAAACATGTTGGAGATTTTTCAAATCCATTTGAGACCTTAATGATAAATGTCCCAGTTTCTCATTTTTTGAATGACAAACCTAATGAAGAAATAACCAATGAGTTACTTGAATTCAGTTTATCATAAATCAATGGAACACTTCTTGTTCTTCTCTGTAATCGGTCGAGAAACAACAATTGCTGCGGGCACCAACACAAACCCTACCATCTCCACTGTCTCCATCTCAACCATATGAAAAGGTAAGTGAGCGTTTTTTGATAAATTTAGTTGGTAAAAATCAGTAAATTTTTCCAGAATTTTAAAAAGTTGATAAAAATTTTTAATCACTTTAAAAAATAACGCAATACCTAACCCAAAAATATTTTTACTGAAATTACTGGCTAGACTATTACAGAGAAAGACATAGGTGACATATGCCGAAAAAGTAGGGGGAAAATACTGTCCGAATGCCAATTTCTGTTGTTACTTTTCAATAATCTCAGCATGGTTCTTAGAGACAGCACATTTATTAGACATTGAAAACGAAAAGAAAAGAACACAGATATTGACAGTTACGCACACAGCTTCATGTTCGCGGGAGAAATGGTGCCGGAACGAACCGCCAGAAGCGTAGTCACACAGATATTACAACACGAGAAAAAATAGTCCGCTCGCTTCATCCCAACAATTTCAATTTGCAAGTTGGAAGTATAATTTTAATGCCGGCGTCCTGGCCTAAGGGTAGCGCGTCTTCCCCGTGATCTGGACGTCCCGGGTGCGAGTCCTGGTTCGGGCATGGTTATTGTTTACCTTGTGTTCTATCTGTGAGGTGTGTGAAAGAGCCCATCTGTTAAATAAGGATTGTGTAAGCGAGTGTGTGAATGTCATTTTCATATGAGCTAGAAGTCGGACTTCTGCCCTCGGGTGCTCAGGGTCCTCAAAAGCTACTGCCCAAACTCGGCTTAAATCGCTGAATTTGTCATCGGGCTTGTCTATGTCAAGTACCAAAAGTAAACAACAACAACAGAATTTTAATCGAGTATGACCCTCAAAAGCGTAAAATAAAAATAGTGACAATCACCGAGCGAGATTATCAGAAGGCTGTTGAGTTATTCCAACTCAGGCTCAGTGTTTTTCCTACTGATTCACCGATGAACAAGTAGAGTCTGTTTAATTCAGCACGATATTCTGAATTTCCTGAAGAGAGACGATTGAAGATGCGTCTCATTTTATTTTGTTTTTTAGCCTGCTTCTTGAAAGAATTGGAAGATGAAATACTAATTTAGAAGAGATATCCGCAGGCGTGCGACATTGGCACAGAATAAAAAGTCGAGACGTCAACAACAACAACAAAAAAATCAGAATCATATCTAGCCATGAGTAATCTGTGTCAATTTGTTAATGCATATATCCATTGTTATGGCGGCGGTAAGCCTAATTTTGGTGGTATGCCAGCAAGTAATAAATTCGTTGATATTGAACAATTCGAGAATAATGGATTTAATCCATAGTAACTATAAAAATAAATTTATTACAATTAACACAGATAATAAAGGATGAAACAATTACAAGGAAAGTAAATTCACGTCTACTCAGCATGATAAGGACTTGGAAAGTGATGTATTTTTTTAACAAGATATAAGAGGCGACACCATACACTGAAACAGGAAGTGGCAGGTCGTACAAACACCCATATATACATCCCATTCTACAGATCTATTAGAGTAATATAAGATCAAAGATCTATAATATCAAAGAAGATCAAGAGAAATTATATTACACGAAAACTGTACAAATCCTGCTTTTTGTCGCGAAAGTATTCAGGGGACAAAATTTAGTTTTTTTTATCGTCAAGAAAACCCAGGTGAAAAGGACGATGGGAACTTTAAGAAAACTGTTAATTTAATTATTCAACACTGCCCCTTCATTAAAGAAAGTGGTCGGATGAAACTAACAAAGATCTTGCCACGTGATTTTTCTCAACATAAGTATGATTGATGATTAACAACATAATAATGTTCTCAACATAAAAATGATTTATTGTGAAAGTGATGATTATATTTTAAGGGAGCACACAGATTCATCAGTCCTAAACCTCCGAGATGATATAGTTAATTTTAACTGTAATTAATAACTGATATTAGCATGGATTTTAAATTCTTCCTCAATTTGCTGTAAAATCTGAAAGAGAACATTGCACAGGGTGTGTAACGTCATAAAAAGTGCTTAAAAAATAAAAAAAAATAAAAAGTGCTGAAATTTGAAAACTGTTATTAAGCACCTTAAAAGTGCTTACTCTTCAGAAAATTATTAAATTAGGTCCTTAAAAATTATTTATTAATTTTTAAGGACCTTTAAAATTATTTATTATTTTTTTATTAATTTTTGCTTATTTATTAATTTTCTCGTAAAGACGAGGAAAGCTTTTCGTTTTGTTTTGTTTCCCCACAAGTTGAATATGATGATTCGAAATCATAGTCATAAAGGCCTGTTTACCGGATGGGGAGAAAAAAAAATGGCAAACGGAAGAATTTGAAGAAGTATTCCAGGGCACTTTCAGCACACATTAAAATAACGCTTAATGATTCTTGATTTTTTTTCCGACTTCTTTTTATTTATTTATTTTATTTTATTTATTTATTGCTTCCTTTTTCTTTAACAATGTGCATTGCCATTTATTAAAATACTGGACTGGACTGGAAAGGACAGTACGAACTATGCGATACTTATGAGGCGGTAAGTGAATGCGCAAGGATAGAACCAGGGACCTTTCGGTTAGCAGTCCAGTAACTAAACAATTCCGCCAAAACGACCGTTCGGGTAGAAGAGTTGTTAACTGGCTTATATGCTATTCACCACAGTACTCTCCCTCCAGTGAGTCGAAGGTGAGATGAACGATATGGATGTTGAGTGGTGATGTAATATTAGCTGTTGGCTTAATGGGCCGATACCCAGTTGAATAGCGCCAAGCGTTATGGCGAGCGAGTGTGGGTGCTAATGCGCCAAGTGTGTTTGGCGACTTTGGGTTGCTGCGTCAAGTGAGTCTGACGACTTTAGGTCCGGGTAGATGGCGCCACAACAGCTGTACGAAGGTTGAAGGTTCATCGTCCGTGGTCACCAGTGAGGCGGTAAGTGAATGCGCAAGGATAGAACCTGGGACCTTTCGGTTAGCAGTCCAGTAACTAAACAATTCCGCCAAAACGATCGTTTAGGTAGAAGAGTTGTTAACTGGCTTATATGCTATTCACCACACTTATTGCGAATCAAAAAACATTTCAATTTCTGATGTTTTAGATGTTGAAGAATTTATTTGTTATGCTTGATAAATACATATTTATACTTTTATGTCCTGTTAAAGATGAATATGCGATTGGTCCGATCAATGGAAAATATGAAAATAGCAGGACGAATTTGATGAACTAAAACATAGATGAAGCTGCTTTAAAAACACTAACATATTCGATCTTCATTCTAATTAATATGTCGACCTACTACAGGTATTACTGTACTATATTGAATTGTAGTTAATTGCGGTGCGTAATTACGTTAGTAAATCTCGTATGATGAAATTTTAACTTTAAGCCTTAAATTTTCAATGGCCGTGATATCTTTCGCGGTATTTTTTGAATGTCCCCATCCATTTGAACATTTTTATTTGTTGGACTGATCTTGCCAAATTTGTTTTAAGAAGAAGAAGAAAAGAAGCTAATGGATCTGGTACTTAAATATTTTTTAAGAAATTTTTAAAAAAAGTTTTTTTAATTTTGGGGGGGGGAGGGGGAATTAGGTTCTGTCACTTTATAATAATTCTTTTTTTCTTTTTATAGCTCTTATAGAAAATTTTCCCCAATGAAATCTCTCTTTATATATAAGTCTTGTCCTGAGGCATTACTAAGAACGAATTTCTAACTTTTAATTCGATGTTTAGTCTTTTAAAAAAATAGAATTTTACCGTGTTTTCATCATAACGTCAAAGCATGTAATCGCATAAAAATTATTTTAACACCGTTTTAAAGGTTAAAAAAGAATAGCTTTTGATTAATAAAAATTTTGTTTGATTGAATGTAATTTTAAAATAATTTCTGAGAAATTAGTTTTGGACACAGCTTATAAAAAATTTTTTATTATAATGAAATTCAAAAATGATAGTGCTTCTTCGGATCGCTGAATCAGATTATTCTGCAGCTGTTAAAATTGTAATAAAAGAGAAAAAATGCTTCCTTTGCTTTTATTCAAACTTAAAAAATTTTAAAGCATGTTCATTGAATGAAATTCTTCACTTAATAAATTTTGTTAAATTTTTAAGCAATGTGATGCATTTTCTCGCGCTGGTTTCAAGAAAGATTTTATAAAAAATACTTCAATTGGCTTTTTACTTTCCCATACACAAAATTGAGAGAAAGTATTGCAGTCGTCAAAAAATTCGAACTCGAGATTTTAACGAATCTTCATATTTAATACCTCCTTAAATTCGAAAACACACTTTCGGAAAATGTCTGCCTGTGGCAAAGATAACGCACAGACATTTTGAGCTAGATGGATAAAATTTGGATATGCAGTATTTTGATCAAATTTATAGCAGCATCCGTTTAGAGGAAATCTGTTTGACTGTTTGAATATAAGTTAGCATGATAACTACAAAGCGAAGAGAGCTAGATAGGTAAAATTTGGTACACAGATTTAATATCTATTGTTAAACATCTGTCAAATTTTGAGCCAAATCCAAAATGGGAACGCATGCCCGTCTGTACTTTCAGAATTATGTAAATGCGATAACTCAAAAATGTAGTGATTTAAATATATCAAATTTTGTGATTTTATGTTTTGTAGTTTTGAGTCAAATTTTTGTTTTCATAAATTAAGAAGAATGCGTCTAAAACTCAAATTATCTGTTCGTATATTTTCAACCGCATGCCAGACGTTAATCTCAAAACACTTGCCAACGATCACACGATAGAATTAATAAAAATATTTAATCCAGGCGTAGTGTTAATATTCTCTTTACTATTGCATGCCAGTGCCACACAAGGCATCTCATGGCAATATGCGAGAAAGTTTTGGGGTGACTCTGGCATATTTATTGTTATCTATTTTGGCGCCAAAGTCGCAAAATTCGTCGCCAAGTTTGTCGCCAAGCTCTGGGACCCCCGACACGACGCCCAGACTCTGTCCCATAGAGATGACTGTAAAACATTCTTTCCGACGATGGAACCAACTATGCTGGGAAGCAGCATTACGGATTCGTAACATTATTTTCGTTTTACTTCTAACTGCAGAACTGATTTTTTTTTTCATTTTATGAATTTGTTTTTGTTATTTATGAAAATTAGGACTTGTTAAATCGTTTTCGTTTTATTTATTTATTTATTTATTTTTTGTAAAATATATATAACGTTTCTTTTGTAATTTTTTTTAAAGTAAAAATTTTTGCTTTTAGGTTAAAATGCAGATTTTCATTAAATTTTAGAAACGTTAAGCGTTCAAAAAAAGACTTTTACTACACTTTAGAAATAAGAGTTCGATAAGACAATTTCTTTTTATTCTGATCATGTGTGAACGCTGCTATTATTTTCCATTGGAAAAATTATTTAAAAACTTTTTAGAACATAGCATTGTTTTATCATCAATTGCATGACAGTTTTGCCAGTTTTTATGATGATAGCCATAGGAAGGCTTTAGTTCTTAGCTTTATAAGATTGCAAATAAAATTACTTAATAGAATGAGTCATTGCAGGGAAAAATTCATTCTGTCTATCCCAGCCTTGGATTTAAACTGTTGTTGCTTATATAAAAATCAAATATAAAATGTGTGGTCATGCTAAGCTTCTACATCATTATCGACATTTTCAGAAATGTTGTATCTATCGGATATTTTATTTTAATTCTAAGAAATGCTGAAAAGGTTCACAGATCTTCATTGTTAATCTTTTAAAAGTTGACTTAATTTTTTTTTGATATTAATAGTTTTTTTTAATTTTTTTATGACCATTTCTATGCTTTTGTCATATACAAAAAGGCATAATTTTACAATGGAAGCTGTTGTGCAAATACCGACATAAAAATTAAAATTTAAAAATAAGCATTTAAAATTAATTTTTAAGATTTTTTTCAATAAAAACTATGCATTATAATGGACACATAATAATGTATTGCCCACATTTATACACAATTAACAAACTTATTTAGGACAGACCCGTATGTTTATGTTTTTCCTTAAGAATTTTACTGGAGTCGACCAAGCTCCCGTGTCTAGCTTGACAGTATTGGGTCTTTTAATAGCCCTATGAAAGTGACTTTTCCACAAAACTCTTTAAAGGACAGGTACGGGCATCTCTCGCATATCATATTTACATACTTCAACCTGGCACTCCTCTTCAATGCCGTGCGCTGTCTGATTCCTCTTCACAAGGTCATGGATGTCTTTGTATTAATTTGTCCTTTGTAACCTAAAAAAAATGGAATCCTACAGCGTTTTCTTTTTTTTTTTGGGGGGGGGAGTGCCTCGTGTTATACTTAGCGATATTTATTATGGCTAGACTGGTGCGTTATCTATTACTGGGAAGAAGTTTTCTGAGCCTTTTTAAAAATAATTTGCTATTGGGGATATTTTTTGAGAATTTGTTTATTCTTTTATAAATAATCATGCATTTGTTATTTGACGGCTTATTCTGGCTTCTAGTTTATTTTATATTGAATTTTGCTGCCGGTTCTCATCATACTGGTGAGGCTCATTGCTAGTTTGATAATGATATCGTGCAGCAGCAATTTGTCATTCAAAAAGACTTTCGACTTTCTTCCCAACATCTGGTAAAGTTTTGCTTTGTAAGCTTTATTTATAATAGAGCCCGTGTTCCCTTTATATGGCAGCTTTCGGCCTGGAGAGACTTCTAAGTATTTTGTTTTAACGCTTCAGGGAATATTTGTTCTGTAAAATTTTGTTGGAACGTAAATATTTCTCTTTAAAGTTGACAACTTGGCACTTGCTCATGTTCATTTAACCTTCCACCTAATTTACCATCTGCTCAGATTTTCGAGGTGATCATTCAGGTCATTTATGTCATCGTGGATGACCAGAATCACATACCTTAAGACGGCACCTGGAATCCTTTGTGCTTATGATGGCAGTACCGTCTCCTGGCATAGGGGTAGCGCGTCTTCCTCGTGATCTGGGCGTCCTGGTATGGGCATGGTTGTTCTTTCGTTGTTCTATCTGTGAGATGTGTGAATGTGCCCTCCTATAAAAAGGGGTTGTGCAAGCGAACGAGTGATGCGTGAGTAGCTAAGTCGTACTCTTGGCCCTAGTTGGCGCTACTATAGAAACAAGAGACGCACCCCCTCAGGCTTAAATTCGGCTGTCTCTGACGGCGGGGCTTGTCCGTGGCAAGTGCCATAATTACAAACAAAACAAACAATAGACAGACACGCTCGGGTCTGGCAGTTCTGTGGACATTGTTTTGTTGAATGTCAGAACGCGAAGAATTGTTGTAAAAG
Organism: Argiope aurantia; assembly: GCA_026543865.1. Lineage (NCBI taxonomy): Eukaryota > Metazoa > Arthropoda > Arachnida > Araneae > Araneidae > Argiope > Argiope aurantia. The sequence goes on along the minus strand of JAPMOR010048411.1, from coordinate 264,660 downwards.
AAATTGAAGAAACAATTTTATTCCATCATGGCTGACAAAAAAATCAGATTCATGACACCAAAATCGTCTTTCTATCAATATTCGATATTTCACTGAAAAAGATGAAAATCCTGTATCTATCAAGAAATTTATGAAAGTGAAAGTTAAGAATAGGAAGCATAGAATTAGCAAAGTGTAATTAAAAGTTCAGCATTAAGCATATAATTGCATTCCAGTGCTACGATTTTGCTAGGAATTTGTTGGGAGAATAAAGCGGTACACAGCAAAAATTATCTAAAAAATATAAAAAGGAAATTCCTTATATTCATGTCAAGCTTTATAGATATAAAATATTTGATGAAATGACATGCAACACGAGTAATTTAATCAAAGAATATATCGATGTTTTAGAAGTTTTATATGTCTTTTTTTTTCGACAATACGATACATTATAATTGTATGGTATGAGTTTAAAACTACAGAAAATTCTCTGTAATTGAAAAATCTAAAACAAAATGGCGTTTTGAGGAGTTGAATCAAAACTCTTTGGATTGCGCCGAGAATGCTGTGCATGTTTTAGAAGAAAATCAAAGAAGTTCCAAAGATTTAGATGACAAGTCGCGCTCAGTTACATCAAGATTGCATAATAAAATATTAGATTTCGATTTCATTTTTTTGTTGTTGTTTTTTACTAAAAATACTACGCGTGAAATAAAATAACAAAAACAACGAAATCATTAGAAAGCGAAGAACTGATCAACATTGGCGCCATAGGGTTGATTCGGAGTACAATGAAATCCTTCTTAAATAGATAAGCTTCAAATTAATCCTGAAATATTTAAAGAATCATAGATTGCGTTATACTCCAAAAAATTAAGAGCCATAATTCAGATATAACTTTTAATGTTGACTTAATAACTTATTACAAGAAAGAATTTAAAGCTATTCTTGGTGTTTCCATTTCATGTCATCAAGATTATTTACTCTCTCGGGATTAGAATCTTATCAAAAACGCTTTACCATTACAATGAAAAAGAAATAAGTGTTTGATTAAATCTGAAAAATCAGTAATAGAATTTCATAGTTTTTTTTTTTTTTTTTTTTTTTTTTTTTTTTTTTTAGATTTAGAATGATTTAATGATGGTTTGCAAATATTTCAAGATTCTAGTGAAAGTTGCTCGATTTTTGTTGACATTTTAAAAGTAGCATTTAAATTGCGTATTGTTTAACTTCAGCGGACAAAATTATTCGCCTCGTTTTTAGCTTCAGCATCTTATGAAAGATAATTTAGTATACTGAAGTGGATTTTCAATCGCTTTTGAACAAACATTGCGGATAAATTTGATATTCGCGGTGTTAAGAAATGGTCTCATTTAAAACTCTATAGAATAAACGTATAGACCAATTTTTTTTAATGAAAAAACGCCAATGTCTACATTTATTCAAACAAATCGACATTTCTTGTTCGATTTTTTTTTCGTATATACTTTATAATATATGAAATTTTTATTTCCCATTCAAGTTTTTTGTTTCTCCAATACATCCTTACTTTCTTTGATCTTAAATGTCGTTGTAGTAAAATTTTTTGTAACTTTAATTAAAAATAAATTTAACAAAAATGAAGAACGCGCATAGACCCTCTGGTATAATAATATAATGTTACGGATTACTTCACTACTAAGTCCGTGAAGTCACCGGGTTCTCCTGTTTTGGGTGTATGGTGTGAAATCAATCAGCAGGCGTCAGTCGAAAACAGCAACGACATTTATTTAACACGAAGACACAAAAACAAAGACGACGAATACACAGGCGACAAATATATAGGACAGCACACTACAGCAAACAGTAGCCCACAAGTAGTAATCAATCACAGCACACAAAGCTGTCAGACAGAATTCAGCATTAGAGGGGATCTTCGGAGCTTAGCTCTACGGTGTCTCCAGACGGATAAAATTTTCCACTGTCTCCTCGCTTTAGCTGTATCCAACTACCAACTCACTACCACACGACTCGATGCTGCTTTTACAATAAATACCAGGAATGTGCACACAGTTCCATTCAGCAGCCTCTTGAGCTCCACTCAACGCTTGCTCTTCGCTCGACTGATCCAACTATTTGCCACAATGGCTACCACACGACTTGTGTGGACTCGGCACACAGCAGTTTAGTGCTCGCTTGAGCTTCATACAACGCTGGACTATTCCACCGTTTCTTTGTTATTCTCTTGGTGACTCGTTACGTGTCTATGACTACGACTACGATTGATTGCAACTTGAGACTTCCGGCCTTTTATAGTTCCCGGGAGGTGAGCCCAGAATCTTCTAAGCCAATCAGGCGTATTTTGGTTCCTATTGGATGGATCGCTAAAATTCTCGAAGTTTCCAGCAATATCTATTTTGGCGCCAAATTCGTCGCCAATTTTATAGTCAAGCTCTGAGGTCACTGACGCGGCACCCGATTAACACCCAATAGAATTGATCGTAAAACGGTCTTTCCAGTGATTGAACTAACCGTGCTGGGAAGCAGCATTACATGTTTGTAACATTAATCTATACTTATATAAAGTCCAGTATGTGTGTGTGTGCGTGTGTGTGTGTGTGTGTGTGTGAGTGTGTGTGTGTGTGTGTTGGCGCTCTACAGATCAGACCGTTTGACCTACAGCTACCAAATTTGGTACATGTATACCTTGGTGATCGGGAATGTGCACCTGGGGTCCCTTTTTTTGAATTTTTAATTAGAATTTTAATTATTAATTAAAAAATAACTTTCCCGCCTAAAATCTTCCATTTTCTCCACCGCCAAATGAGTAAAGTTTCAGTTTTTTTTTTTTTTTTTTTTTTTTTTTTTTTTTTCCCAACAGTAATGAGGCTAGGGTTAACATTTTTCGGGCGATTATTTCAATTGATTCTGTTTATTTTCTTAATGTTTTATGCATTTAAAATTAAACATAATTAATTAATCGATCTTTCAGATTTATTCTGAAGTACTTTTGAATTAAAATAACACAGAATAATGGAAATTAAAAATGTCTAATCTGCATAGCGTTACCAAAAACTGGCGTAGAAGAATTCACGCATTTGCGTTACCGTAACTGGCGTTGAAAATTCACGCATGCGCCTTGTATTCTGATTGTTGGCAATATTATTAACAGATGATTTAAATTATTTTTAGGTTAGTTGCATGCTTTTGTAATTAAATTGTATTTATGTTAGTTATATATTTTTTGTATATGATAGTTTTAAGTACATCGTTTTTTAAGTATTTTTTAAAAACCTGTTTTCGACCGATTATTTTAAACGATTCGTTTTATTTTCTTAGTGTTTGATGCATTTAAAATTAAACATTGTTAATTAATCGATCTGCTCATGATGAATCTGAGAAAATTTTGTTGACAAATTCTTGAAATATTACATAAATTAAGAAAGTTATTCTTTAGTGCCCATAAAGTTTAAACACTCAATGACACTGTTATCAGTAATCATATTATAAAAAAATGCTTCGTTTCAGTAAAAAATATTATTATATTAATTGCAGATTAATCCTTTCCACATTAATTTAAAGCATAAATTCAACGGGAGCTAACAGAAAATTAGAGAAATACATATTACATTATGACTGAAGGCCCTTATAATATTACGAGTGAATTATATGACAATCAAAATTTGAAGTTTTAAAATATTTTGATGAAGAAGCTATTAAAGTATGAATTGCATAAAATATTTAATTATTAAAATTTTAACGAACATTAAGAATGGCGAACCGGCTGGTCACCAAAGGCGGCTAGTATATTATAAGTAGAATATATTATTTAAAAATAATTCCTCAGAATAAAAGTTTACTGACAAAATATATTAATGCTTAATTACTGATAATTATTATCTGATAATCGTTTTTGGTGAACAGCTAGTTCTCCGGTATTAATGCTCACTAAAATTTTAAATTCAATATTTTGCCCAATTTTGTCTCTTAATAGCTTCTTCGATAAAATATTTTTAAGGTTCAAATTTTAAAAGTCATATAACTCATACTATTATAGAAGCAGTACAACATTCTGTTCTTGGTACAATGTATTTCTCTAATTTTCTGCTAATTTCCATAAAATTTCAATTTTAAATTGAAGCGAAGGTGATTAAATTTCAATTAAAATGCAAAACTTTTTTTTTTTTTTTTTACTGAAACCAAACATGTTTATTTAAAAATAACTGTGGAATAAACTGGATTTTCCAGCATTCAAATAATATGTAGCCAGCAGAATATTTTTTTTAATAGCAGACAAAATTTCAAAGAATTGTTTATTAAAAATCCCTCTGATTCATCATAAATTTCAATTGGAGTTTTACTTTCAAAAGCATTAAAATGACTCACATAATAGTATTTTATTTTATTTTATTTCAATCTATAATGTATTTTTGAAAAAAAAAATATGAAGTCTAAATTTTTTACAGTTCTTTGAGTCTAAAAAATCATATTTAATGAAATATTGTTGACTCTCTTATTAAAAACACACGAAGTATTATTCTTCAGTTACCAAATCTCACAAGGTTATGAGGAATTAAATATCGAAGTTTTAAGACAATCAACAATATCATAATTTTAGATTAATTAGATTTGGAAAAATTACAGGTACTTTTTTTTTTGTTTGTTTTTGTTTGTTTTTTTTAGATGGTTAATGGTCTGAAATCGGGCATTTTTATAAAATAATAATATTCAAATTTTTCAGTTCAATATAATTAAACTTTTCAGTATTAATCGCAATAAAGTGGATTTTTTAAAATTTGAAATGTTAATATTTTAAATATATTTTACTAAATATGACTCATAGGATGGAGGATCTATATAATTAAAGTCTAAAATTCTTTATTCATCAAAACAATGATTAAACTTTACTATTTTATTCTTTACTTCAATTTTCCTATTAGATGTATTTTTCTTATTACATCTAATACTAATTATCTAGAAATTACGTGTTGAAACCCGATTAGAGTGCACACCTTGCATATTATATGAATATAACAAATAATAAATGAGTGTGTCTGCATGTATTGGTCCTTTACAGGAGAAATCATTTGACCTATATCTATATTGTAACACCTCTTTTTCCCCTTGAGCAAAGACCGCCCTTTGTGTCGTTTTGCAGAAGACGACCAGTTGAACGGCAGACCTGCACCCTGAGGTCAACTTTTTCCCCATGCGCTAACGCCGTATACTTTCGGCTGGAAACCGCGGAATACCTCCCCATATTGCTCTTTAACCTAATTTTCTATGCATGTCTGTAGTAAAAAGTGTTTGTGAATTTTGTAGTGTAGCTGTGTTTGTGAAGATTAAAAATAGTGTATTTAAAACCAAGCAATTTCTTAGAAAACCATAACACACCACTTTAATATATATATATATACTAGCCGCCTTTGGCGACCAGCCGGTTCGCCAGTATTACCGCTCTCTACAATTTTCAATTAAATATTTTAAGTAACTGGTCTCTTAAAGGATTCTCAAACAAAACATTTTTAATCTTCAAATTTTGATAGTCATACCAAACTTATATTGTTTAGATCGTTTCGTTCAATTTACTATATATATTTTGCTAATTTGTTGCCATTTCCGGTAAAACTTCAACTTTAATTAAAAATGTAAATGACGAAATTGCAATTAATATTAAGATATTTTTTAATAAAACTAAGCGTTTTATTTTATTTATCATCTTTATTGTTATTTATTAATTATTATTATTATTGAATATGAGTATTGCAAACAGAATCGCTCGGTATTTAAGTCTTATGTTAACTACAAAATATTTTTCATAGTTTATGTAATATCTCAAACAATAATTCAACAAAAATTTCTGAGATTCAGTATAAAATTCAGTTTTTAGTTTTGCTTTCAAAAGGATTGAAATGAAATCAATAATAATATTTTGTTCCTGCTTATAAATATATTTCAAAAATTATGAAGTCTAAATTTAATGCAGTAAGGTATCATATTCTGATAAATATTCTGGACACACCAAATTTTAAATAAATGAATGAATGTTTCTATTTTCCACGATCAACTAAGACTTATTTATGAAGTTTTAAATGTTAAAAATTTAGAAAAACTCACCATTTTCATAATCTTAGGCCAATTAATCTTGAGAAACCTGCGCGCTTTTTGGCGTATTTTCTTTGAAACGTTCGATGAAAAATCTAAAATTATCCTTTTTTTATTGAATAGTGATATTCAAATCCTCATAAATCAGTCAGTTTAAGTGATTTGAAATTAACTCTTAAAAGTCAGTGATTTAGTTGATTGGAAATTAACTCTATGACCACCATAAAATCTGTGCTTTCTTTTGTGGTGTATGCATTCTCCTTAATATCGGATCGAATAAAACATCACATACAAAAGTACTACATAGAAGAAACACATCAAAAGTAAACATAACATTTCAATAATTGCCAAAAACAAAAGAGAGAAAAATGCAATTAATAAGCAGACGATATTTAGAAAAGTACAGATATTTAGACTGGAAAATGAAATTATCTGAAATTAAAAACACGCGCAGACGATATTTACAAAAGTAAAAATATTCAAACCTGAAAAGGAAAATATATGAGTTATTCCATCAATAAATGCCATAAGTTTGTTTACATCTTCATTATTTTATGAGTCATTAAATATCAAAATGGATCCGGGACTGAATAATCACCCTGTATAGAGAGTGTAAAAGATCATAAAATAATTTCTCTTGAATTTATTTTTTAGAAAAAATAATATTTCATATTTGTTTCATTTCCTACAGACACTTGCGGAAAATTATATTTTTGCAGATTTCATTTCCAAAAAGATTTAATTTATTTTCAGTTAGAGCTTTAATCAATGTGATGGCAACACTTTGAAAAAAGCTATTTTTTTCTCATGAATGCGAAACGTGCTTAATCCTCATTTTTATTTTTGACGAAAAAATTATTGAAAAACATAGTTAAAATATTTATTTAAAAATTCTTTAAAAATAGAAATTTAATTTTAAGATTAAAACAATGGTACCATTTAAAAGATAAATTTTTGATCTTTAACTTCATGTAAAAATCTTTTTTGTGCGGTAATATTTTCGGCAGTTATAGCAGAAACACGTCAAAATTTCGCTTAATTTTTAAATAAATAAAATTCTAGTTAAAAATTCGAAAAAATAACCCCCAGGTGCACATTCCCGGCCTCCAAGGTATACACGTGCCAAATTTGGTAGCTGTAGGTTGAATGGTCTGGTCTGTAGAGCGGCCAACACACACACACACACACACACACATTCAGCTTTATTATAAGTATAGATATATGGAAGATGCACGCATGTGTCTGCATGTGTGTGTATAGTATTTTAAAAGTTCACAGAAAGCACATTCCAATCCTTCAAAGTATATATATTCTAAGTTTGGTAGCTCCAGATCAAACGCCTGTTGTAGAGCCCAAAACCTACATTTATATATATCTGTGTATATATACAGGGTGTCTCTCAAAAACCTTGACCACGGCTTTTATTCCTTAAATATTGATCATAGACATATACTGTAAGTTGCGTAAAAAAAAAGATGTAAAATGTTATGAAATCAATTAAAATTTTCAGATGATTACACTTCAAAAAACAGAAAATTTAAATTTTTATACGGACCCCGTACAAAAAAATTTCCAGTGTGTAAAATGTACCTCATCCAAGGTCATGTACAAAATTTCTGCAATTCATTACAAAAAGTCTCAAAGATATGAAACTACATAAATGCTGAATTAAACCACTTTTCGGTGCCTGGATATGAATTCGCAAAGTGAAAAAATCATGTCGGATGTTCGTGTTTTAGGGGTCGTACACAAATTAACAAAAAAAAAGTAATGATTGAATAATAAAATAGTAATTTTGCAATGTATTGTTTCAAAAGTATTAAAAATTTGTAGAAATAACAAGTTAAAGGAAAGATTAAATAAAGGAAAGATTACATAAGGAAAGATTACTTAAAGCAAAGATTACATAAGTTTTTTTACAAGCTCATTGACTGTGCTATTTTTAAATTATATTCTGTAAGTCGTGACATAAAATTTTAAAGTATTTTTCTGGAATCATAGATTTTGAAATTTGTATTTAAAACTAACGATATAAAGCATATTTTATTTCCTGCGTCGCGTCATCTGCACTGAAGTTGTGAACATTTGCATTTTAATTTGCGATTGACCCTTCACCAACTTTGTTTTAACATATCTTTGAGAGTTTTCATGATAAAATTCTGAAATTTTGCACATGACCTTATTAAGGGATGGGGCATATTTTACTCATTGGAAATTTTTTTGTACGGGTCCCGTATAACAATTTAAATTTTGTATTTTTTTAAAGTTTAATCCACTGAAAATTTTAATCGATTTCATAACATTTTGCACCTTTTTTTAGGCAACCGTATTTTATAGCATATGTCTGTGATCAATATTTAAGGAATAAAAGCCACGGTCACGGTTTTTGAGACACCCTGTATATATATGTGTGTGTGTGTATTTGTTTGCAGCAGAAGGCCGGTTAAAAGACATTGAAGAGACATTTTATATTTTAATTTCGTTTTATTCTCTCGTGGGAAACCAGCATGATTTATTTACAAGAAGGCGCAGCACGGCACAAAAGCAGAAGTAAAAAGGAAGGAGGGAACGAAACAAATGATCACTAGTCTTATATAACATGGGATTTCCACGCGCCAACTCAATACACGTGTTGACTTTTGAGGAGGGAAACGGAAGTATCACTTTCACTAGAGACGTAGAATTGATTGCGGAGTAATTTTTACACAGCTTCAGTTGAATTAATTAGACAGATAGTGGAATTGTATCAGGAAATTATAGAATGAAATTATTATGGGCTAAATTAAGATAAAGCTTTGGAAATTAATTTTATATATATTAAGAGTTTAAAATATCATTACAATTTTCCCCTCACCGCAAGACGTGGAAGTGTATAGGGGTTCTTTGACACACAACCATACCTTACAGTGGTGTCTGAGTAAGTATAATTTTAAAGTATATTGAAAGTGACACCTCAGTTTCCCTTATCTTCACATTATTCAAACATTAATACAGAAATCCCATTCATCATTTTATATTAGGAGTATAAAAAATTAGAATTATATTTATAAAAAATATTATATAAAAACCTTAATAATCAACAGTAATAACAAAATATTAATAAATTAAACAGTATATTGCACAAAGTTATTTTGACCATTTTTCTGTAAAAACAGAATTGATGAACTTAATTTAATGAAGACAGTCTATGGTATATTTGCCCATATTATTCTTAAATGTTAAAAAGTCTGACTCAATCAGATTATTAAATTAGAAATAAAGTATTCAATTATTAAATATAATATCAATTTTGCTATGATTTCACCCAAATGAAATAACAGTATAATTATGATTTTAAGTTAAGTATTTTAGCTATAAATAAAAACACAAGATTCAAAACTTCAGGCAAAAAACTTGGATGTGAAAATAATACTTGCAGTATTGAAATATTTCATATTATACACACTTGGAACTGAAACCATAAATATAAGATTCAAAAATATCTAATGAATATCTAATGAAAATAATACTTGCAAAATTGAATGATTTTATATAAAACTTTTGAAAAAGTAAATAAATGCAAGATTCATGTATTTCAAATAAATCATTTGGAAATTATAATAATAACTGTAAAATTCAAAAATATCAAATGAAAAACTTGGAACCAAAAGTAATAAATGCAAAATTCAAAGATTTCAAACAAAATACTTGTGAATAAATGTAACAAACGCAAGATTCAAAATACTCTTATAGTATTTGGAGGGGAAAAAATATATAATATAAAAAACATTTGTATTTTGGAAAAAAAAAACACAAGTATTTGGACAGTGATAATAGATAGTAGCTTAATAACTGTCAGAGGTGTAAAAATTTCCTGCAGAGGTATTCGCTACCTTAGTTTAATTATCATGTGCCATTAATTATTAAGTATATAAGAATCTTGGTATGTTACTTTTTCTCATTCACAAGGTGTGTATGCTTAATTTTTAAATAATAGATTTGAAAAAATTTAAAAGTATCATAATATTTTAAATAATAATATGAAAAGATTAATTGCTATTACATTATAACAGAAAAATGCAATTTAAAATCAAATCAAAAGTACAGAATATAAATTTTGAATTTCATCCGTTGAGTCAGTTGATGGAGGCTTTTTTTTAACACTAATACCTTTTTGATGAATCATAGTATAGGTTGGAACTTCTTGAAGATATTATGAGCACGCGCATGAGGAAATTTGGAGCACGGGTTAACTGGAACTTCTCTATGATGACAAGGAGCACAGAAACACCAAGGTATTGAGCCGGAGGTTCGGATGAGGTCACAGCAGGAGTAGCGATGATGCGGTAACAAAAACGGAAGCCCCATCATTCGTAGAATTTCAGCGACGTAGCCGGATCTGAAGCCGCTATGCCACTGGAGATAACCCGGCAGAGTCGGCAAGAAAGCGGCCGAGCCAGCATGGAACATCTTTGGAGCACGGCAAGTTGCGGAGGCGCGATGCAACGTGCAACGGCGAGCTTTGGAGGTCTCACAGGAAACTGTCCTTGTCGACTAAATAATATGTAATATTATTTTGGTTGAAGCAGAATGCAGGTTCAAAAACATAGAAGACGCTTTGGATTTTTAATTTCGTATTATTCTCTCGCGGGAAACCGGCATGATTTATTTACAAGAAGGCGCAAGTGGCACAAAAGCAGAAGTAAAAAGGAAGGAGAGAACAAAACAAATGATTACTAGTCTTATATAACATGGGATTTCCGGCCACGCGCCAATTCAATACACGTGGTGACCTTTGAGAAGGGCAACGGAAGTTTCACTTTCACTCGATAAGTAGAATTGATTGCGCAGCAATTTTTACATAGCTTCAGTTGAGTTAATTAAACCGAAAATGGAATTGTATCAAGAAATAAGAGAATGAAATTACTATGGGTTAAATTAAGATAAAGCTTTGGAAATCAATTTCGTTTAAATTAAGAGTTTAAAATATCATTACATATTGTAATATATTTCTAAACCGTTATATATATATATATATATATATATATAAGTTCAATTATATAGTTTAGTTGATTAGAATTGTATTGCACGTTGTTTGAATCAATAAACATATTTTTTTAAAAATTATGAAATCTTTTTTGTACACCTAACCGTCTTATCAATCACATTTAGTAAAATATTCTTGAGTAGTATTATAGTATTTAATCTTTTATTTACCGAATTATTTTACCATCAATTTTTTATATTTATTCTTAAACCATTTGTTAAGTTTTGGTACAGAATAAACTTAGGAAGAAGGAAAAAACTTTTTTAATTAATTAAAACAATTTAGTTAATTAAATTAATAATAAAAAATTTTAATGTTATTGTTAGATGACATTACTGTTTTTCATTGGAAATAATTTCTTCTTGTTCTTTCAATTACTGTTAGGAAAAATAGTTATATTGTGAAGATATCAGCTGGATTTAAACGGTACTTTAAAATGCCGTCAGTAAATAAGGGTTAAGAAAACTATTCGTCTTCTATTAAACCTGAATGACTCATGAAAATTTGAAGTGAATACTTTAGATGAATTCGGTGCCTCGAGAGGCATTTTAAAGGATCGTTTGGAAATTAAAATTATACACCGTTGTGTTACCTTTTCAATATATTCTAGTTTGAATCGAAAAACTGTATAAAAATTTAGATTTCGTAGGTTTTTGGGAAATGTATTTATTGACTCAAATCACATAAAATATAATTCTTCCCGTCATTCCAACTCGAATTATGAGTCAATCTCCAGCATTTTAGAAATTAGCGATTGGACCACGATGTATATGGAGACCCTGTATATTTTAGTAACTAATAGTAAAGAGAGTAATCTCTACTAATAGTAAAGATGAATATGTATGTGTGTGGGCTGGCGCTCTATACGAAGATCGTCTGACCTACAGGTATAACATTTGGCATATATATATACCTTCGAGGGTAGAAATGTATACAGTGAATCAATTTTTTTAAAAAAATTCTAATTAGAATTTTTGCTATGTACAATGCCTGTACACCCTTGCTTTCAACAACAACAAAAAAAAAAGAGCAGCAGCAGCAGCACAGCTAGTTAGATATAAAAAAAAATCACTTTCTTGCTGCTATTAGTAAGCGGATCACCAGAAAAACTGTCCTCAGACATTTGTAACAAGGGTGCTGTAGGCCCACATCCCATTGTCCAGATGTCACCGTACAGTTCATTTACAATGCTGCTAGCAGAATCGCAAATGCGAAGGAAGAGGACTGGGTTTGCATACTTTTCTCAGATAAAAGTAAGTTCAAACTCTCCTCCAATTATAGACAACCGCTATCAGGTGTGAGAGTGATACTGCATACAGTCCAGAAAACATACAGGAAAGGCATTGATATTCTACTTGTAGTGTCATGGCATAGGTTCCTTTAAATTTCATGTCTTAAATCTTCTAAGATTTATTGATATTCATGAAATAAATGTTAATCCATTTTGCATGTCGTGTGAGCCGGAAAGTGGAATCCTAAAATCAATACATCTCATTGCTTCAACTTCTGCACATTCTATCTTTATAGGATATTTGATGCTTTATTCTTTACTAAAATCTTTAATTATTTTTAATATATATAAAAATCTTTATTTATTTATAATTTTTTAAAATTTATTCTTGATTTTCCTGTTATAACCAGTAAAAGTTCAGGTGTCTCTGAATTGTTTCTAGCATGTCAATATTGTACACAAATTTGTGATTATGGAGTATGATATAATATCAATCTAAAATTCTTCATAAGTGACGCATGCAGTTGCGCATGTTATAGAATTTTACCAGAAAAACCAAACTTAGTTCAACAGTTTTTTTTTTTTTTTTTTTTTTTTTTGTAAAATTGTGGGGGGGTTTTTTGTGGGTTTTTTTTCAATCTTACCTACATATGAACTGGTCAATTAAATAGAAAAATCATGAATGCACTAGTTTAACATATTATTCGAAACAATCTGCTATATTACAGTATTCATTTTACGGTTTGTCTATCATTATTTATACTTTTGAACTTGCACTCAGTTTTACCATGGTGAAATCGAGTCCGAGATCACGCTATATGACATTAACATAATAGCAGATAGAAAATGGTTGATTATAAAAAAAAAATTAGATCTGTTTCCGAGATATCCGAAATAAATAAATTTTTATATATACAAGAATTTCTCATTCAAGGTTATAAGATTTTTACTGAAGCTTTTACTTCACCTCGATTTGTTTAGGTTCTGCTTGGACTGGTATCGCCATCTCTTGGACTCTAATATTTAATTATTAAAAAAATTTGCATGTGCGTAAAATCGGCTTTTTTTTTTCAGAAAAGACATCTATATAGATAAACTTAAATAGCAAAACCTTATTTCAATATAAAATTTGATCCAAATCTTTAAGTCGTTTCTAAAATAACACGAAATAAATTTATATCCAAGAATTTCTCGTTTAAGGATATAAGATTTATCTTTACTGTTGTTTTACGTTGACAAGAAGTATCGTATATTCTTTTGTATCAAGCAAAATATGAGCAAAAATAAATTCGTATATGGGCATCAAATGAGTCATGTAATCTCGAATTCATTTATTCCTTTTTTCCCCTTCTATTTATCATCTCCTATTATCTGTCAATACTCTTATTGTCACAAAATGCTCTACAATATTTACTACTGTGTGTTCGCGATATAAAGCGGCTTTCAGAATATCGACCTATAACTTGAAGATATCACTTACAATATCTAGGACAACCGTAATTTTGAAATTGGTATTAATGGAAATTTTGGATGTAGAATCATCAAATTAACATAATGTATGCATAATATTGTAAAACATTATGTAATATTGAACAGCTAAAATGTAAGGCTTTTGTTGTATTTAAAAATATCTTCAATATTTCACCTATAGTTCCTAATGCAACTTCTCTATACTCTAGAAATTATTTCCCTTGATTATAAATATTCCCAAAATTAATTCTAACTGCTTATTAAAGCAACAGAAAAAAAGGGCTCCTGAAGTCTTTGTAATGCCGATTACTTAATTTTTGCCGTTCGCAAAACCCTCGAGAATCGAACCTGGGAACTTTTGAGAAAGAGACAGTAATTTATCCACTGAACCAGCAAAACAAGCTTCCATGCTGCGATTCCAGATTAGATTTATTGCATATTTAGCTCGATAGGAAGTATCATGCCCTTCGACTCCTAATTTTAGGGTTTTCTAATTTTGGATATTTTCGTAATGGCTTGTTATAAAAATAAATGTTTAAATTTGGATTCAAAAGCCTTATTTCAGTAATTTGGACACAAATACGTACAATTTTTTTGATTCAGATATACTTTAATCAGGATGGTTTTTGTTGAATCTATGGTAATCTTCAGAAATTTGATGGAAATATTTTTTTAAGTAAGCTATCCATCAGAATCAGTCGTTTTTCTTTATTCTCCAAAGCGTCTGCTATCGAACAAAGCAGATTTCATTATCTAAGTCGTAAAAGGAAAGTGAGAAGTGCCCATTAGAGAAACTCTTAATTATTTCGATCCTTTCCGAAATTAAAGTATTTTTCTATATTCTTAATTTAGAGTAAGCAAAAGTCTTAATTAAATGTAAATAAAAGTTGAATCATCTGCTTTTAAGCGTAGTAAAAACAGAACCACTTATTATCTGATGAAATCTGGCATCTTTTGACTAAAGCAAAATGTAAACATGTCTGAAGGGAGTAGCAGTCGAACTTTTAACAGAGATGAATTTTATTCTTTGGATGAAAGTTCCAGCGCTGATGGCGTACGACTGCAAACATCTACGGAGAATGAAAAACCTCTAACCAACAACTATCGTAAGTGTAGACCGTGACAACGTTATTTGTTCAGTTTATTTACTTTTCTCGCGTTGTCTGCTAGGAGGAATGCATGTTTGAATGATTAACCTATATATTCAGTACGTAATATTTCAAATTACTTAGCACCATCAGAATGTGCCAATTTATTTTTATAGTATTCCAGTTTCAGTATGTCAGGAGTTTTGATTTTAGAATTGTCCAGCCTTTCTGGTAATATTACTGTAATGTTTTGAAAAAAATAAAAATAAAGCTGATGATTTAAAAAAAATCAGCTGTTTTCATTAAAAGTTATTTTGTTTTGTCATTAATCAATATTTATATTTACTGTTACATTTTAAAGAGTATTTTTATTTTATTAGAATTCTAATAGCAAAAAACAAAATTCTAATGTGATAACTTGGATTTTTTTTAGGTATAATAATTACTTTCTAAGCTTAATTTGCCATTTATAATCTATCTTTATTATAAAAAATATTATAATTTTGTTCCTATGTGGAAGTTATGTAGAATTTATCTTTAAAAAAAATTTATTTGTTTATTTTTTTTCTAATTGGTGTCTACTTACATAATTAATATTTTTCTAGCATAAATATTTGATAAAAACTCTAATTTGTTTTGTTATATTTTAATTTGTCATATTATTTAAAATTCAGGTATTTATATATTTTTTCTTGTATGATTAAAATTATTATATCATGATCAATGTTGAAAAAAAATTAATTTACATTTTTAAATATTGCAGTGAATTGATTGATTGAGAAAGGATTTTAAAGATGTAAGCCTTTAAAAAATTGCTTTATTTCGATTTTTTTTTCTTTTTACTATAGTTTATAAAATTTTTAAAAATTTGTCCAAATAAATCTGTCTTTTAATATCTATAAAAATTAATCTGTTTTTTTGTTGTTGTTGTTGTTAAATAAAGATTATTTCTAGCAGTGATTAAACAAATTATTCTTATATGTTATAGAAAAAAAATCTGTGTTATATATATTTATGCAATAATATAGATTCTTTTAAGTATTTCTATTGCAGTATTTTTAATGAAAAAATATTAATAATAATAACTCGAGTTAATATTTTAATATCTAAAAAAGGTATGCTGTTTATTTTTTTCACATATTCTTTATATAAGATACCACAATGCTTATGAAAAATATTTTTTTATGAATTAAAATTAAAAAATATTTTAAGCATTTTAATATGTGCTTAGCTTTATAAATCTGAAACTTAGATTTATAAGCTTTAGTGCATATATATTTTGAAAATTCTGAAACTATTCCATTTTTATTTTTAAATCTAAAACTTTCATACATTGATAATTAAACAGCATATGTGTTTGCATCCGTAAACAGTCTACCATATTTACTTGCCTGCAAATAAAAGTTTTAATAATTATAAAAATATAAATATTATAAAACCTGATACTTTTTCAATAATATGTATGTTGATTTAACTTCTGATGCTATATTTGAACATTAATAATTTCAACCATCTTAAAACAAATAACCTATAAGGGTACTATTAGTATTTTACTGATTCATAATATTTTCAATTATGTGTATAGGGTCTATTATTTGTTTCTAAATAAAATTTTATTTACTATATATTTGTTATTTATATATGATTATTAACTTTGTGATTTTTTTTAGACATGCATATGTAAAGGTATTTTTATATATCTATTAACCTCTATGAGCCAATTTTTTTATTTTTTTAAAGTTTTTTTTTTTTTTTTTTTTCATTTCATATTTTCTGATTGAATTTTGAACCTGATGTAAAATAATTTTTCATTTGAAAAGAAATCTTCAATTCTCAATAATTTTGATTTTATTTCCATTTTTTAATCTCTTTAATAGAGAATTCTGCTTATTTCCATTATATTCATTAAAATTACTTATATTATTCAAAAATGATCAATTTTAAAGCCTGTAAAATATGTAAATGTTGGCCATATCAAAAAATTATGGATTCCTTTTGTATTTCATAGTAATGGATGGAATGTCTTATTGAGTCTAATTTTTAAATGCAAAGTATTCTTGATAGGGTCTTAAAATATTTTGTAAATTATCTTAGATTATACAAGAAGTAGAAGAATAAAATAAGTCTAGATTTAAGTATAAACATCATCACACATGCAAACACACAAAAAGCATTTTAAATATATCAAAAAGGAATTTAAATACTATAGCTTTGATTAGAAAACCAATTTTTATCCTAATTTTGTGCATTTTATATTACAATTTATTTGTTTTTTTGTATTGCAGATTTTATAGATCATTAATTTATTATTTTACCATGCATTTAACCCTTTCATGCAGGCAGCAGTTATTACCTAAATCTAATATAAACGTTTATCTTTGCTTTGTCTAATAAATTAGTATGCTTTCCCAAATAATTTCCCTAATGCATTTACTACTCATTAACCAGATTTTGAAATTAAAATGTTTTCATTTTGACACTCCTTCCCATTTATTTTCAAAATAAAGCAAAAGATTCAAAAGTAATAATTTTTTGATATTTTACTTTTTTTTAAAAATTTATCCATAAAAAAGTTTTTTATTTTTTGACAATTTTTTAAATATCTATTAAAAAAATTACTTTTGCTTTATTGTTACTAAATTGGAATTTAATGAGTTAATAAAACCCTAATTTGTTTATGTATTTTCATTTTTTTATATTGAATATTTGAAAATTGATATTATCTTTTGTATCTGTATGAAATATTTTACTGAAATTTAGAAATTTGACAAATTTAGAATTGATGAAGAGATACAGTACCACAAGCATTTTCGATGATTCTCCCCTCGGATATGCTCATTTAGAAACGCCAGAAGAAAATCCTTCAGTGAGCTTGGATCAATGGGATTTGAATTATTTGGAGGCTTCCATTTACCTTGAGGTAATTTGCATATTTTAATTTAATTTTTGAATCCATCTTATAGTTTAATCGTAGAAGTATATGCCTAAAAAAAAGATGTATATTCTTATTTTTTACATCTTTTTTCATGTGCTTTTAAAAGTTAATTAATTCTTACATTTCTTAATTTAGCATTTCAAAAGCTGCATCTTGAAAAGACAGTTCAATGATAATAATTGTAATAAAAATTTGAAAATGCTAAATAAAAGTTGTTTCACACTGCAAATCTTGTTTTCTTCTTTTTGCAAATTGTTTCCTTCTGAAAATTTTTTGTAATCCTTATTATGAAATTCTTATGCAATAATAATATATTAAATAAATCTTTTACTTTATAGATTATATTGCTCAACAGAAGAAAAATTCATTTTAAAGCAATTTTACAAACAGCATTGCATTTTTTAAATAAAATTATGCAATTAAAAAAATCCATCAGGACTTTTTCTTTATCTTCCAGGGATTAGAACAGGTTCAAATAATTTCTCAAAAATATGCTTCCAGAAAATAGTAAACATTCCCTTAAAATGATCTAGGAGAATTAAGATATTTAAATCTGTAACAAGATTTCTTCTATTTAAGTGCCTTGATTGTGATAGTAAAAAGATTGCCAAAGGATATTCTCAAATGAGTATTCAATTAAAATATGATGAGATTGTTATACTTTCAAAACTTATTCCTTTGATTTATTTACATGTTGAGTTTTATTTTTTCAACAATATTTAGCACATGGTTGAAATTCATATTTAACCT
This sequence comes from Argiope aurantia, assembly GCA_026543865.1. Taxonomy (NCBI): domain Eukaryota; kingdom Metazoa; phylum Arthropoda; class Arachnida; order Araneae; family Araneidae; genus Argiope; species Argiope aurantia. The sequence continues at coordinate 246,097 of JAPMOR010048411.1, read as the reverse complement.
AAAAAGAAAAAGGCTCAGATGCACATTGTTTTGTTTATGCTTGGAAAGTGAAATCGTATGATTCTACCAATTGCTGTTGATGTTGTCAAATGCTATAAGATAATAAGGTTTTTTTTTAATAGCTATATTAGAGAATTATTTATATAAAGGATGGTTTACAAAGGAAGTCTTTATTTAATTTTTAGTTTTCAAATCTTATTCAACACAGATTACAATTACAGTTAATTCAAAATGGAGTTAATTTAATTATTGTAAAATAGTGTTTAATTCAATAATTGTTTCTTTAAATTATTGTAAAATATGTTTGCTATTTATTGTATGTGTATTTTTCATCCTTAAACTAACTTCTTATCCTGTTAACCAGCTTTATTATTTTAAAAATATTATTTTTGAAATCTATATTTTTTAATAGGAAGGTGAAAACAATGACAAATTTACTTTTCATCCCAAGAGCCGAGATGCACTTCCTGCTTATAACCTTGTGCATAATCAAGTGTTCTACTGTTTTGACCTTATAGCCTCAATTGCTCTTTTATCATTAGCTTTGACTGAGAAGCCTGCAGTGCCTGGATTTGCATTACCTGAATGGGTAATTTTTTAATATTTTTTTTTATTTTGGGATCTTTTACTCTTAGATTAAGTTTGTTATTTACTTTCTTACTTTAACTTTTATGATTTGTAGAATTCTAAAATGTATGAAAGAATGAGATTTTATTACTTGGCTATTCACAACCACATTAAGAAAATTGAAAGCAGTTACTCTAATGCTTTTAAACTATATCATATCAATTATTGTATTGCATTACTTAATTTCTCAATTGTTCTACATTTTAAAGTTCAATGATTTCTACTCTGTGTAACTAATTTTCTTTTTCAGTTATATTTTTTTGCATCTGTTAAACAGATATATCGTCTTCAATATGTAATAAGCTTTAAATATGTTATAAATGCTTGCTAAATGGAAAACTTTTGAATTTTATATTCTATCTAGAATATATACATACATTAATATTTCATTTGCTAGGAAAGAACTGATATTTCCCTTGAAAGATTAAAAAAATCTAGAAAGGCATTTTTGTATTTTAAACTTTAGTTTGTCAGTGCACCTTTCTTTGAACTGAAATAAGTATTAACTTTCATGGATCTATTTTTTTTAGTAAATGTATCTTTCTTTCATCATTTATAATGATTCTGACCCTGAGTGAGTTCTTACATAGTCATTTTTATTTTTAATTTGGAAATTGATTTATGAATAATTTAAAAGTATTTTTGGATTCTTAATTTCTTAGCAAATTCTGTGCATTTATCTTTACCTTTTTAATCTGAATATGATTCCTCCTCCTTTATGTAGCTGAGAACTCAACCAAATTTCACGGAAATTTTTTTTAATTAGATGCTTTATTAATTCTAATTGCAAGGGTCAGTCAGGAAAAGTTCCAAATAAATTACAATGGGACAAAGTCATTGCAGTTTGCATGTTTAATCCCCCCCCAACTGTGGATTTTACCATTTAAAAATGAAAACTGACCATCAAGTGAACAACTATTTACTTAAATATGGAAATTTTTGCATTGACAAACTAATTTGTGTACCAACTATACAAAATATGTGTGTAGTAAAATAATTAACTTTTAAATAATTTAATGACAAAAAATAATATGAAATGAATAATTTTAAGAATGTATTTACTGAATAGCAATTTAAGAAAAATTATTAATTAATGAAATTATCCTGTTGCGATTGAGTGAAACTGATTGGAAAAAATAATGAATGTTTTTTTTTTCTTAAGTTACTATCTCTTCCATTTCTACTTTATTTGTTATACCTATCATAAATATACCTGTTTACAAATATACCTACACAAGTACTTGTAATGATTTTGTATCAAATATTTCTGTACAAATTACTAATGTACCTATCACAAATATTTCGTATTTGATACATCTGTTATAAATTAGTTCATTACTTTTGCTAGTCTTTCACAAACAAAACTTATGTAATGTATAAAAAAATGTAAAAAAGATTATAGCCATTTATTAAAGAATACTCTTAAGAAATGACAAATTTTGCAGAACTTTTTGAAAGACATGCTGTTAATCATTTAACTACAATGATTTCTATACAATCTAATTTAATGGCATGTTTTGCTTTGGTAGTCTCTTGTTTTGATTAAACTGAAAGTTTATAGAATAACTGATGTTTGAATTCCCAGTAACTTTTGTATAGAATTATAACACCTTTAAATGAGTTAATTTAATAGGTTTGTGCCAATATGATTCACTAACATAATGGTAAAGTAGTTAAGAAACATTTTCTTTTTTAGATCCATGCATCTATAGAATTATTGTGCCTGTTTCTTATGTGTGTAGAAGTGTTTATGAAAGTAAGATGGATGGGAAGTCAAGCATTTTTACGTCACAAAAGAAGTGTCATAAAGGTAATCCTTCTGTTTAGTATGCATGTGCAGGGGTGTGTATAGGTGGTAGATGTGAAATATCTTTTCTAAGCAACTTGTATATCTATCTGCCTTAGATTCACTGAGTTTCTTTAGTTTGGATTTCTGCTGAACCCTTAAGAGAAGAGAAATAAAACTTTTCTAAGAATTTTAAATCTTAATGGTATAAATACCAAGATATGTGAAAATTAATAGAGCGAAAAAAAAAAAAAGATTCAAAAATTGAAAAAAATATCAATTCTTTCTTCTTTTTTTTTTTTTTTTGACTTGTATGCATGATTAAAACTAATATTTTAGTATTTATGATAATTATTAGGATCTAATATACTTGCATGCAACTTAAATTCATAATTAATATGCATCATGATTAACAAATTATTATTCATCATTAGATATTTATTATTTAAATGTAGCCTGTCTTTCATCATCTAGGAATTCTATTAAATATAAATCTTTTAAATTCACTTTAGGAAAATAAATTCTACTGTTTAATTTGTAATATTTTTTTTTCTTTTGTTTTAATGTTATACATATTATACCTACTACATTTGTTGTTTTTTAATAATAGAAATTTATATTTAAATTGAATTATTTTTCCATTATATATTTCATTTCTTTAAATGTTTCATGTGTCTAACTTAACCCTTACCCTCATCATCCGTTTTACCATTTCTTCTTGCCCAAATTTCAAATCTAATTTTTCCAAAATTAAGAATTTTATTATTAATTTCAAAATGTATGGATGCATACTGAATCAACTTAATTTATTTTAAATTGCACTTTAAGTTTAATGAATCAATATACTGATGATATATTATACTTTTGACACTAAATCTAGATAGTAAAATATTGCTGTAGGAAGTTGATTGCTTCTTTTCAAATTCTCCTCTGTCTATAGGCCAAATGATAATGATTATTTTGATTTATTTTCATTTTTTATCATTCATGTGACAAAGCATAATAAAATTTTCAGACCTGTAAGTAAACTTGTTCAAGAAATGGGAAAACAAAATGATATATGGATTCTTTATTTCCTATTTTAAATACAGATACATTATAATTACATATTCATATATTAAAAAACATGTTGCAAATTATCTGGATAGAGTTTTTTCCAAATATATCTATGCTCTTTTTTTTAAATATATTTATATATGTGGTTGCATTTGGTGCAAGCTTTTAAAAAGAGGAATGGCAACTGTGCTTGTTGTAGAAAGTTTATGTATTCAAAAAGGGAAAAAGCATACATATTCATTCTACTGGAATCTATTAAGATGTTCAATTTATTCAATTTGGTAAGAAGATTAAACTTTGGCATTCATTAAATATTCCTGGAAGACAATGTATTAAGACCTTAGTGAAATATGTCATGATTTTAAGGGATAAAAAATAAAATTTGAATAACTAGAATTGATTAGAGGAATTATATTTATGTTTAAATGTATATGGAATTAAGAAGTTTGAGATTTTCATTAAAATGTTACCCTTTTAGGTGCATTTTTGCTTTAAAAAATTGAACAAATTTAAATGTTTTGTTTTTATTTTTGTTTCTTTCTTATATTAGTGATACATATATTTTCTTCATAGGTTGCTTAATTTTCTATACTAATTCTAATATTTTTTTATCTTATAATTTATAGGTTTTTTTTTTTATTTTTTTAGTTTATTGTTTTAATCATTATGATAATAGAGGCTTTGGTTGTATTGGGAAGACAAACAAGCCACTTTCGTGTTACAAGAGCTTTAAGACCAGTTTTCCTCATAGATAACCATTACTGTAAAGGCATTCGTAGGTTGGTATTCGTAGGTTTTATTATGTAACATGTAAAATACAATGCATATTTTTTACTATTATAACTAACATTTCTGTGGCCAGAATAATTGTGACAATCTGTTTGCATGCTTTTCAGTATGAATACTGGTAGAATGCCAATTTAACATTAGAGACCTAACAGTTTTTTTTTTATCATAATATTCTTTCTTCTAATAATTTTTTAAGAAAAAAAAATTTAACACAATAATTAATTGAACTAATTATATCAGTGAATCCATGTGTAACTATTTTAATATCTCCAGCGACATCTTCCATCTTCTTTCTCCATAATTACTAACATTTAACCAGATCTTTGGGAGTGGTTAGATGGTTGTACTTCTGGACAAAAAGTATAACAATTTTTTAGCAGTTTTGATTTATATTAATGTCTTTCTCTCTCTCTCTCTCTCTCTCTCTCTCTCTCTCTCTCTCTCTCTCTCTCTCTCTCTCTTCTAACAATTAGAACTTTTGAAACAACATTTCAAATCAAATTAATTATTTATGTAATCATTATAGTATCAATATATTTTCCACTACAGTGTACATTCCCAGTTTTATGTTTTTTTCTTTTTTAAGAATAATGAGACTGAAAATTTTTAATAAAAAGAATACATGGATCTTTTGAATTTGAGCAATGTTGAAGAATTACAATGTTCTTTTTTATTGATTGTGCTGAGATCTTGTATAGAATGTGTTATAAAAATGGTAAAATTAAATATATATTGTGATAAATAACTCCATTCTATATTAAAGAAACTTTATATTATGATTTGTAAAGTATAAATATAATAGTGAGAATAAAAATTTTGCTTCCTTAAATAGAAAATTCTGTAAAAGATATTTGCTTTGTGTGGTTTTTTTTATTTACATTAATCATGTGTATTATATTTTTAATAAATATATAATATGTATATTATATATTTATTTTTGTATTATTACATATTTGAATTATTGTTGATTATGTACTTAAATTTATAAATAAAGCTAATAAAAAATAAAAATATTTATTATTGTACTAACATTTTACTAATGTGACTACATTTAAATAATATCTTGCATTTAAGTAGTATCTTATTACACATAAGCAATAATTTATTAATTTATTCATGAAATAATTTGTTTATTTGAATTTTATCACATTATATTTCATATAAAGTTAAGGAAATAAATGTTCTAATTTTAAATTAATTTAAAATTTTTTTCTTCTTAAAGAGTGATTCGTCAAATCATCCAGTCCCTTCCTCCAATTTTGGATATGTTAACATTGTTGTTGTTTTTCATGTTGATCTTCTCTGTCTTAGGTAAACTTTTTTTTACAAATTGTAGTTATTTTGCAAGTGATGTTTTTATTTTTTATTTCCTTATAATTGTATAAAAATTTGATATCATATTATGTTATTTTTTTATATATTATCAGTTAAAAATTCATAATCCACATATAATGCAGTAAGAATTGAAAAAAAAAATTGAATAAAATAATTTTAAAATTTTTGTTAGTATTTTTTTTTCTTTCTTTTTTAAAAATTTAAATCTATGAAGATTTCTGAACGACTCATTTTTGTTTTAAAGAGCTTCATAAATATGTTTAAATGATTCATTCTTTTTGTATAAATGAGAACATGTTTCATTTAAATATCTATTAACATTTGCTGTTTGATTAATAATATTAATTAAATATGTTTGATATTATTTTTTTGATTTGACAATTTTATTTTAAAACAGATGATTATTAAAAAAATATTTACATTTGAGTGTTTACCTCTCCTTTGTCTTAAGTTATAAAAAATGTGGAATTGTTTTATTAAAAGGAATATGCAAAGGTTATTAATAAACCAATTAATAATATAATAAATCAATAAATACTGGAAGATAATGAAAAAGATTTATAATAAACTTAATTTCCGTTGCAAAATATTTTTTTTTTCCTCATTCTAGGTTTTTATCTCTTCCGTTCAGTCAAGGAAGATACAGTAAGTTGTAATTTTGACATTGTGTGTATGTTGGATGTTTAAATTGCTTTTTAAAAAAGTTTTTAATGTTTTGTTTGGAATTTTTTTTTTATGTTTTAACACAAATCTAAGTTAATTTTTTTTTCTTATTTTACTTTAGTATTTCACATCATTGCAAGAAAGTTTTGTTAGCTTGTTTGTTCTTCTTACTACTGCAAAGTAATATTTTATTTCTTATTTTCTATTTATCTTAAATTATTCTCATTTCTATCGTTTATTGTATAAAATTTAGAATATTATATTTTGCTTAAGATTACAATTCATCAATATAAAATAAATAGAAAATACTTATTTTTGTAATTACTCTTTTTATGATTCAGTTTTCCAGATGTTATGATGCCGTCATATGCCATGTCAAAATGGTCGTCCCTCTTCTTTGTAGTCTTCATTATAATCCATGTCTACTTTTTGATGAACTTGGTAAGCTGAAAAATATTCTCTTTTAAAAAAATATTTATATTTTACTACTTATTAAACAGAAATATTTGATTACAGTTTTCTAATATAATATGTAAATATAATTATTTATTTGAATAGAAAAAAATGTTTTCCCCATCATAAGCTGTTTCTTCTGTTTGGAGTTTTAATGCAGTTTACTGTGCCTTTCTGAAGTTGTTTAGATTATTAGCATCTTAAGAGTTAGACTTTATATTGAGGATCTTTCTAAAATTGCTAAATTAACAAATTTTTTCCAAACACTTACAGTAAAATGGGGCTTTTGACTCTGTAGAGGAAGGATGGTAAAATAAATTGTTGGTTAATAGAAAATATAATTTCTCAAGATTTATCTTTACATATTTTACTTACTTTTAATATATTTAGACTAATAAACCATCTTTTTTAATGATTTTGTATATTATTATTTTTTAATTCTTTTCCTTGTTATTTGAGTAGTTGTATTGTCCTGACAAACTCTTGGTTTACATTACTGAAGAGTCATGGGTGTGATATCCAACAAGATATTCTACCTTAATATGTAAATTGTCCTTGTGCATGTTAAATCAGATTGAGTGAAATGTTTTTCTGCTGGTATAGTATAAAATTTTAGAAAGGCAGTATTAGCTCAAGTGTTATCATCATCTTTGGTTAATTTACAATTACCTGCTCCAAAATCGCCTTAACTAATTTGGAACAAAGTTAACTTGTTCTGAAGTTAGCCTTACTAACTTTAACTTCTAATAGCCTTAACTAATTTAGAACTCTAAAATAAAATGCTATCTAATAAAATAAGATACTCTTTATTTAAAATATGTTTCTGTGAAGAAATGACTATTGACTTTGAAATTATGATTTGCTCAGAATTAAGTATTAGACATTTGGTATTTCAAATGTCCTGTCATTTACAATGGAATATAAGCTTTACAATAAATGGAATTATATTCATTAATGTGTAAAAAGAACAGATACTTTGCAGATTATTTCATTTAATGCAGAAATGATAAAAATTATGGGCTTCGTTGTGTTTTAAGAGAAGGTGATCCCAAGATTGTCTTTCGAGAAATCAATTGATTTTTTTTTTTCATGTCTGTGTTAGTATGCCTTTTCACATTTTCTTTCGTAACTTTCTTTAAACATTTTACTGGAGAGTTAGAAGTGTTCTGAAAATACATTTTTCTGATATATGATTTATTTTTTGTGGTGTTGTGGAAATATATAAAAAAAGTATTAAATAATATTTTTTTAAAATTGTAATTTGTATGATTTAAGTGCATCTTTATGCATGTTATTCTAATATTTTTAAACTTTTATAGATGTTAGCTGTTGTATATGAAACCTTCACTCGCATAGAAAAAGATAAGTTTCGAAAACTACTTCTTCATCGTCGTAAAGCATGCCAGCTAGCATTTCGTCTTCTTGTCACAAAAAATTCACCATTGCAAATGAGCTTTCGTCATTTTGAAGGTTTAATGAAATATTTCAAGCCAAGAAATAGTAAGTTTTTGAAGTTTTTAGAAAATTTATTTATAAAATAAGCTAGAATTTTATAAATTTAAAGAAATTACTTTCATTATATATTATTGAAAATTATGACACATTTGAAATAATTGATAATAAATAAGAAGTGCTGTATTTCTTTTTTTTAAGCTTTAACTTTATGATGAAAAATGACATACGATAATGAAAGTTTTTAAATATTAAAAATAATATAATGCAATTTGATTTTGTTAATGTAATCTGGAAAGAAAGGAATCTTTCAACAACTTGGAATAAAGAAATGTGCAATTTAAATAATAATGGTTGATAACAATGGAATTATATTACAACATTTTTTTATATATTTCAGCTAGAATGTTCTGCAAATTTTTTTTTACAGTTTTTTTTAACTTAAAATGTGTAAATTACATTTATTGAAATGTTCTTTTTTTTATTTAACTGATAATTTATATAAATCAATTATTTAAGTGACTTTTGACATGATGATTTGATAAAATTTACAAAATAGAATAAATGAGGTTTATGTCAGATTAAAGCATTATTTGGATTTTTTTTTTAATTTTTGAAATAATGGTATTTTTATTTTAAAAAAGATTTCCTTGAATCCATAGAAATTTAAAATTTAGGACCTTTGAACTGTATTAATAAAAATTTTGCATTTGTATGAAGAAATTATGCCATTTAAAAAAATTTTCATTCAATTTTTGCTGAGCAAGTTTTAATTCTTTTAATTTTATTTCAATTTAAGAGTTTAACCTTTCTCTTATCTAATAAGAGATGTCCTTTCTTTTCTTTTATTTCAAAAGATATTAAATTTCTTTTATTCTGTTTTTAGGCAAATTGGACAATTATCTGATGTTTAAAACATTAGATATACATAAAACTGGATACCTTACAATGAGCGAATTTTTGAATGTATTTGAAGCTAGTCCATTGCAATGGAAAGTATGTTTACTTTTAAATGGTAAATGTTTTAGAAATTGTTATGGAAATCCTCTATTATTTTTTCCTATTAATGAATTTAAAAATAAAAAAATGAGTTGATATGGGAGCATTACTTAATATTTAAGATGCTTTTCTTTTTAGAGTTGCATATGATATTAAGAAAATATTATTCATGTATTTCATAAACATAAAAATGGGTGCTTCTATTTGTATTCAGTAGTCAAATAAAATTAAATGTATTAAATTATATAAATTGAAGGTATATATGATTGGCCCTTTTTTATTTTTTAACAATAATATAATCTTACTTTCTTTTACTTTCCTTGATCTTTGCTCAAATTAAAATTTTTGAGCAAATGTCATAATAAACTTTACTGTTAAAATAATTTAACTTGTATTGTAATGAGTAGTTTTAATGTTTGTTGGTGTCCTGGCATAGGGGTAGCACTTCTTCCCCATGATCTGGGTGTCCCAGGTTCAAGTCCTGGTTCGGGCATATTTGTACTTCTGTTTTCTATCTGTGAGATGTATGAATGTACCCCCCTCCCCTGTAAAAAGGGGTTGTGCAAGTGAAATGAGATGCATGAAATAGCTAAGTCGTACTCTTAGCCCTAGTTGGTGCAACTGAAAAAACGAGACCCTCACTTGGCTTAAATCACTGACAGATAACTGTCGGCGAGCTTGTAAAGTGCCATAAGTCACAATACAGTTTTTCTTATGCAGTTTTAAAAGCAAAGTATTTTTTTTTAAACTTCCAGCATTTTTTCCTCATAAGAATTATAATATACCATTTTAATAGTTTTTTAGAATGTTGATTCCATTTTTTAAAAAATAAATTTAATTAATATATATTTTTTTAATATTAAATAATTTATAAAACTATTTCTAATATATATTGTATTCATATAGTTATTCTGAATTGTGTAAAAAACCTATGAAATAATATAATTAACAGCAGGACTTTTTTTTTTTTTTTTTTTTTTTGCAGTTTTTATAACTGCTCAGCTGTAGATTTCGTTTGAAAGCATATGTCTGCAAAAAAGTTGCTGTATGCTGATTAAAAAAAGCTTGTATGTTTGATTATTTAAAAAAATATTAAACTTATATTTTTAGAATTATGTTTATGCATTATTATAAGCCTAAAGACAAGATTCATCATTATTCATTTTTATTTCAGCCTAAAAGACAAGATGACCTTTGGTTTATGCACTTGAAAGGTTTTCCATTAACAGTCTTTACAGGTAAAAAGGATTATACAACTTATTAAAAGCTTAATTTATCTTCTTTTTTTATGTTAGAACTTTGTGATAGATTGCTTTAACTAATGATATTTTTTTTTTGTTTAAGGAATTAATAAACTTGTAACCCATAATACAACAGATCTTGCCATCAGTAAGTATTATCTATCATTATTTATGGATGTACATTTTTATATTGTCATTTTCTAACTGCTTACTGGTACCAGAGCTTTTTTTTCCCCCTTCTCTTTTGAAAAGTGTACAGCTTTTAAAAAAGAGTAAGAAATTAAAGTTTATGGATCTTATTATTCTTTAATAATTGTATAATATTATTGAATAAACAAAATCGGAGTCTTATTTATAAAAAATAACTTTATTTGAAACAGATTTTATACAAATTTGGTTATTAAATTTTAATGTTATTATATATTTATATGGCAAAAGTTTCTGTAGCTGAAATTCATTAAAATTTTTTTTACAAACAAAAGTTTCCTGAGAAAAATAGGAACATAATATCATAGGAAAAAAAATTGAAACATTGATGATGATAGTTGCTCAATTTATTCAAGCAAAGTTCTAAAATTCAAATAAAATTTTGATGTGTTTAAATCATTGATATTATTTAGGACTTCTTATGTACATTTCATTTTATAAAAGAATGTTTATGTCAGGGATTTTTATTTTATTTTTTTTTTTTTTTTGGTTTTGTAATTCTTTTATAATTCAGTAGATTACTCTCTGCAGTATTCAGTTCTTACTAAAAAATAATTTTTTAATTTGTTTATTTATTGTATAAATAGACTCACCAGACACTTATAGTTTTTCTCAGAGCTTATTTATAGACAAAAGACGTATACTGCTTGTTTATTGTAACAGCTTTTGTGAAAAAAAGAAATCTAATACTTTTTTTTAGATGCTGTTATTGCAGTTAATGGAGTATGGCAAATAATGGAAGCATCTGAAGTATTTGGTAATTATTAATTTATGACTTTTTACTTCTATTAATCTTTTGTTTACTAAATTTATTAGTATATTTGTATACTTTTAAACTCATTTTTTTAAAAGTTTTATCAATTATGATATTCATAGTATTAAAACATTCTGTTTAATATTACGAATATTATTACTATATATTCATAATATTCATAATAATTTCATTCTTCAATCATATTTTTTTGCCTTTATATTTAAACTGAAATGTTTTGTCAATCAATCTTACAAATGTTCAGTATTAGTTTATTCAGTCAAATTAAAAAAAATCTTATTTAATTACATTTTATTCTGATTATTTACAGGTTAAAAAGGTAGTTAATAAATTATTTGATATCTCAGTTTGTTCTAGATTAAGGTATTAAAGGTATTTAATTTTGAAAAGGGCAAAAAAATTTTATTTGTGTAAAAGAAAATTAATAAAGAAGACTAGATTAATTTTACAGATTTATGCACATATTTCGCAATTACTTATACCTTAATAAGGATTATAATTTTTATTTCACTTGTTTTATAGGTAAACAGAAAAGAGAAGCCTTTTATGAAGGTAATGCATTTAATATACTTTTAAAGTTCTTGCCACTTTTTTTATTTTTAAATTTAAAAAGTATTTATTTTATAACTCAACGTACAATAATTTTAAATTATTTGAAATTTATTTTCTCCTTCTTTATAAATTTTTTGTATTTAAAAGTAATTTGTATTAATTCAATATTTTAAATTTAATTTTTTTCATTTTTTAAAATTCAAGTTTTTAATGATTTTTAGAATGTGATGCTGTTAGCTGTGATGCATCTGAAGATATTTATGGATGGGTATCTATTGCTTTTGTAACATGTATGTATAATTTTTATGTTGAAATCAGTAAGCTTGTTATATGTTTTTATAAAAGGTGCTTTAAAAATTGTGCTTGAAATGAAATGCTGTTTTAAGTTTATAATTCAAGAAATGATTCATATATTAGGATATTTATATATTTATTTAAGTAAATGAAACATCTTTCAGAATTGAGAAAGACAAATAATTGTTTCAAGTTGCAAGTTTACTTTTCATCCCCACCCCTTTTTTTTATTAGCAGTAATTTTTTTAACATCTCTTTTATATGTTAACTTTTTCAATTTTATTTAATATGTCAGATTTTATGGAATTTTATATATGATTCCAGTAATATAAAACATAAAAGGCATATTAATATATTAACATATTCTTTCATAATGTTAAAAATATTTTAAGACACTATTTCGTGCTCAACTATCTACACGTAGGCTATTTCATGACAATCATACGTGATTGTACTTTGTTATTTATATAAACTTTATGCTTGCAGAAATATTTAGATTCAAAATCAAAATTCATTCTTAATTATTTTATTTTTATTAAATATAATAAGAATTAAAATATCTTTTCCATATTAAAATGTATTTTGTATATTATATTTTCTTTCAGTTTATACATTGGAGGTTTCACTTAAAATTATGGGCCTGGGATTCTTTGAATACTTTGGTTCAAAATGGAACCGGTATGTATTTTCATTGTTATACCTATGAATGTGAATTTTGCCTGTAAAAGAGATTTTTGTCTCTTTTAAATGTTCTAAAGTTATTAAAGAAATTATTAAAAACGCTTACCTTTTATGATTTAAAAAGACATTTAATTACTGTAAAAAGGTTCATTTTCAATTATAAGATAGATGGATATATATACCGGGTGCGGAATAAATTCGTGCAAACTTCAAAAAATCATAATAAAAAAAGTAATGATCGAAAAAAATTGCTGTTTGCGGGAATATGTTCAGAGAGCCTTTGGATTTTGTTATTTCCATTAAAAAAATGTATTTAAAAATGACCGATAGATGGCGTTCACACGTAATACCGAGACTGTTTATGCAAATCAGTATAGCTATAAAAAACTAGGCTGGAAATGGATCTGTCATTCGACGCCAGTAGCATGCTATCGCTACCGGATCGAGCATTAGTGGTGAAACTGTTCTATAAGAACGGTGAAAGGAATTAAGGCGAAGAAAAACCCAATTTCATTGAATGGGATATAGTTCGCCGTTTTGAAGAAACGGGAAAATTAGAGAATCGTCCACGAAGTGGCAGACCATCCGTCAGCGCTGACCGCGTCCCTGTTATCCAAAGGGTCATGAGAAATGTGACAGCCGAGACTTCAACGAGGAGTTCCAGTGCACGTGAAGCAGTTAAAATAACAGGAGTTCCAGTGCACGTGAAGCAGTTAAAATAACAGGAATTCCAGAAAGGTCGATCCGACGCATTCTACACGAAATCTTGAAGCTGCATTCGTACAAGATACAGACATTCCATCAGTTGTTGCCAGCAGATTTTAAGAAAAATCATGCCTTTGCAATATGGGTGCTCGCACAAATGGAACGTGACCCACAATGGTTATTGAACATCATGTGAACAGATGAAGCCCACCTTTCATTACATGGTGACGTCAATACGCAAAACAGTCGTATCTGGGCATCATCAAACTCTCGTGCATACACGAAAAAACCACTACATTCTTCACATGTGACTGTTTGGTGCAGTTTCACTGCGTTCTTCACTCTAGGCCCTTTCTTTTTTGAAGAGCGTTGCCCTGTATCCGGTTGGAAAACCTGTTCCGTCACTGCAGAACGCTATCTTAGGCTTTTGCGAGACCACGTTATACCTGCTTTGCAGGAAAGACGTGCTTTTTCTTCCGTCACCGTCATGCAGGATGGTGTCCCGCCCCACGTTGCTAGTTTCGTTAAGACGTTCCTCCTAGACAAATTCACCGAGGACAGAGTGATAAGCAGAACATGTAAGAATGAGTGGCCCTCACGATCGCCAGGTCTTTTTCCAGCGGACTTTTGGTTGTGAGGATACCTGAAGTCTCGTGTCAACCGGGGCTCTCCTGCCACTTTGATGGAACTGAAAGATACTATTCAATTGGCCGTTATTGGCATCGATGCCGACACGTTACACGCAGCTGTAATAGGCGTAGTTACGCACCTCACTTGCTTAATACCTTGTGGTGGCGGTCATGCTGAGCATCTTTTGCTTTAAAATAAAATGTACTATAATGTTACTGTGCTCTATTTTCCTGATTTGCATAAACCGTCTCGGTATGACCGTGTGAGCGCCATCTATCGGTCATTTTAAGTACATTTTTTATTTTTTAATGGAAATAACGAAATCTAAAGGTTCTCTGAACATATTCCCGCAAACCGCAATTTTTTTCGAGCATTACTTTTTTTGTTATTATTTTTAGAAATTTGCACGAATTTATGAGGCACCCAGTATATATTTTTTTATCTGTACTATAAGTTTTTTATATTGTTACTTTTCACAGAAGATTTAGAATTACTGTAAATATTAATTTTGACATTTTCGTTTCTTAAAGATAGTTATAATTCTACAAAAACTTAATTTTCAAAGAAATTCATGTCTGTTTATTTTATAGTTTATGACATTTGAAGAATATTCTTGTCACTGGATTATTATTGGCAAATAAAAAATATATTTTTATAAATGTATCGGGAATATTCTTGAATTTTCTTGATAAGAAATTCTGAATAACTATTTTTAAGAAGCATCTAAATCCAGCTTTGCTAGTTCCTAAAAAATCTCTTAAAATATAAATTTTATTCCAGTTTTCTTAGATACTAATTTAAGAAACTTAATATCTAAAAATATGCCTATTAGCATTAATTGACATAAATCGAATTTTTTCAATTTTCTGTTCATCCTGAAACACACTTTGTTATTTTAGGTTTGATTTTGGAGTTACCATTCTTGCTATCTGTGGTTTGATAGCTGAACAATTTCGTTTCCCATTTTCATATGTGACCATTCTTAGAACATTGAGACTTCTGAGGTGAAAGCCAAATTTTCTAATTTTATTCTTTCTGTTTAAAACGTTTTTTATATATAAATTTTTTTTTAATACTTTATACTTTTTTAGGCTATTTAAGCTCAAGAAAAGGTACAGAGATGTTTTAGGAACATTGTTTATCATTTTGCCACGGTTCCTAAGTGTTGCTCTTGTATTAGTTATTTTATATTACTTCTTTGGCATTATTGGAATGGAAGTATTATCTGGGTATAATCTTGTAAATTGTTGCAAGTAAGTGCTCTAGTTTTGCAATTCAAATTTCTAAAAAATCTCAACAATTTAGATAATTTTGTGATTTAATATCGTTAATTGTACTTTGAAATAATAGTTAAAATTGTACAGTGCAAATGTTTATATCAATCCTAAATTATTTTTCATTTCCTAGGAATACAACGGTAGAACAGTTTTATCGTTTTGATAATGACAGTTCACTTGATGGATATTATTACCTGAATAATTTTGATGATTTTATTACTAGTCAGAGTAAGTGTCTAGTTTTGTAAAAAAAAATTTTTTTATTAGTGTGGTTATGTAGAAGTGTTTTTTAATGAAAATATACTTTATAGTATTTTCTAAAATGTTATGTATTTTTATATTTTGTTGTATAATATTTTGCCATGTTCATTTATATGTGTAATACTAGTGCCTAATAAATTATAAGTAAATGCAAAATTTATTCAAATTCAATTTTTGATTATTTTAAATTCTGAATTGATTATGAATAACCTTTCTCGAAATAAATTTTCATTTTAAATAAAAAGATTTAAACTTTCATTTAACACTTTTTGAAAAGTACTGGCATTGTGCAGATTATAAGAGAGTTGCTGGTTTTACATTGCACCGATTGGACTTGCATCTTATTAATCTTATTTTATTAACTATTTGTATATTAGATAACTTGTGCTGCATTGATGAATGTGGTTCATGGAATTATATTTTAGAGAAAGCTTGCAGAGTTGTTATTAGAGAATAACTATGTACATTTAGATATCATTAGTTAGATGTTTAATCAAAAGCCTAATAATTCTTCTTAATTCTGTCTTAATATTAAGTAACAAAATATATTGTTGATTAAAGTGTTAAAATATATAGTTGACTGAATATTTTGTTGAAAATATATTGAACTGTTATTAATTGGAAGTAAAATAAGTTAAAGGAAGAAAAAAAATTTATATAAAATTATACTGTAAAAAATTGATAGTTCAATTTGGAAAACTAATTTCCTTAAACAGATTGATGATACATTTTTTTAATGTTATTTTGTTTTACTTTAAAGAGTATTTCTTAAAAATATTGTTTTGAAAATAAACTACATTTTTTTCTTATAATTATTTCTATATCATTATAAAATATTGATGGATCCAAACTTGGCAATTTTTCGCCATTGTACATGCTTAGAGAACTTAAGAATAATTTCAGAATTTATCAATTTTGTATTTTGAACATTATGGAAATTTAGAAATTCATTTTATGAATGATATTGTAAATAACTTTTGCTTTAAGAATTTCAATACTAAAAATATTTTAAGTTTTATATTCAATCATAAATTCTGGAAATGAAAAGAAATTAAACACATTGAAAAATCTATGTAAAATACTGTGACATTTTAATGTTAATAATAGATAAAAATTTTAAAAAACGTGTATAGATATTAAATATAATTAAAAAAAACTGCTTTCAATTTTTATAAAGATAATAAGAAATATGATATTAATCTGAATGTCAGAAGGTACTTTTTCACTTTAGGAGACTTTGTGAAGGATGATAGATTATCTTTAGAAAACCATAAACTTAATCATGCAATATCTTATTAAACTAATTATTGAAAATCACAAATGAACAACAAGAAATTTTTGCAAAAATAATTTTTTCAATAAAATAAACTATATCTAATTTGATGCTAAATTACCAACTGAGTTTTGATTTCACAATATTAAAATAACAAGAAGAAAAAATAACTTGAATGTATTCATAATAATAAATTTATCTTTTTTTAATGTATTATTTATATCTATAATTTCTTAGTTGAATAGGTAATTTTAAAACTTTTCCTTGTTTAGTAATAATAATAGAAAGTAATGAAATTTCTTTAAAAAAACATTTTTGCAGTTACTCTATTTGAGTTGATGGTTGTCAATAATTGGTTTATTATGATGAATGGATATGCAAGTGTTGCAACAGAATGGAGCAGACTTTTCTTTATGTCTTTTTATATCGTTACCATGGTAAGTGACAGTCTAAGAAATTGTGTTATATACCATAGCATATCATAGATGAATTTTATATTTGACATCTTGAAATTATGAATTTTATCTTCCAAATTTTTAGCACTATATTTAATTTCAGTAATTAAAATCTTTTATTTATTTATTTTACCTGTTGTAACTTGAGCACTTCAAAAGTATCAAATTAGATGTGTGTATTCTTTATGTAGATGTATAAATACTTATCTGTGATATATGCATAAATACTTATCTAAAATGTGAATCTCCTTTTTTGAAATGTCTGCCATAATTGCTTTGTCGTCATTCTTTAAGATAATGTATAGGCTTGAGCTATGGATTATTAACTGCAATCTTTTAAAAAGATTGTAGTTAATAATCCATATGTACATTTTTTTAAATTTGTACACTATTTTAAAAAATCAAATTTTGAATTATGATATTATTAAATTGAATGAGCTATTCAGTTTGATACAGTGTGCATGAAGTTATTTTTCCTCTTCTTCATATTTGATATAAAGTGTGTAAACTTAAAATTTTGCATACATGTAAAGGTATTATCATTTTATTATTCGCATTTGAAATTTTCAAAAATACTCGTTTTTCTTGTTAAAACAAATATTTTTTTTTTTACATTTGACAGATAATAATCTATCACATTCGGAATGCTTGCACCATTATCTATTATCAACAAAGATCGGAAAGTGCCTAATACGATTTATTTAGACATCACAAAGTGGTACATAGGGTGTTGTAAATTCATTTTTCATTTTTTCTCAGTTCTTCACTTGTATTTGAAAAGAAGAAGAAGAACAGAAGAACTCCATTTTTTGGAATTATTTGCACCATTCTTGCACAAGGTTTTTATACCTTTGCTTGCAATTTCCATATGGATAATATGCTGGATATCTCATATTTGTTCTCTAGATTCTGGTATTCTTTGATATAAAATCCAAGCATTTATAATCAGATCAAGCAGATGATAAAACATTCTGAAATACCATTTTGTAATAAATGTGTCAATTGTGATGTTGGTCTAAAAAACACTATCATTAAAGCTATCTGTGAAATCAACCTCCCCCATGCATTAATTATATATGCACAAATGATAGTTAGACAGTCTGTAGAAATTCTTTTTATTTTTCTTCTATCAATGAGTTTTTTTAGAGAATGGTAGCTGTCCACAGAAGGAAGAGGCTAAAGTTATTTTATTATTGTTCTGTGCTATGGTCCATTTCTTTGGAAAATTATGATATTTTTAATCTATACAAGTCAGCAAAAAGAAATATATTTATTGTTAACATGAAAAATAGATCTTATATCAAATTTGACACAGTATGCAGTGAAAGGATAAAATTGAATGAGATGATGTTTCAAATTAATCATTAAAAAAAGCAACTTATGGGCAAAAAGAACTATTAAGATTGAAAATTTCCACTTTTTATTCAAGAATTGGAAATTAATTAGAAGTTGTTGCTTAGCATTACAATTTTTTAATTTACAAAAATTGAAAACACAAATGTGCTTATTTAACTATTAAATACTAATATAAATTTGGAACACTGCTCATAAACAATTTTAAAACCCATTCATAAATTTTACATGTATACTAATAATAAAGAAGAATGCATGTGTTGGCACCCTACAGGATCATGCCATTTGACCTACGGCTGCCAAGTGTGGCTCATATATATGTTGGAGAGTGAAAATGTGATATTCAAAGCAATTTTTTTTAAAAAATTTTAATCAATTTAAAAATTGAACAAAATTTGGCATTTTCCCGCAGTAACATCTGAAACTATTATGAAAAATATTATTTGCAGAAATAAGTTTTACATTGTTTTAAAAATAGTCATTTAAATGATACCAATTTAATAATCATGCAAATTTTTCTTGAATTTTGGCAATTTTATAAAATTTAATTTCCAACAGTAGATTATATTGTTACTTTGATCTACAAACCATTTTCATTGTTTCATCAACTGATCACATGGTTTTCTACCATTGTTGAAAATTAAGGAACAAAGATTGTGTTCAGTATCTGTGTAATTTATGTGATGAATAAAAAAAAAGTAAAGTTATAATACCACAAAATTTGTACTATAGAAGAATCGCACATTTATATTTTAATAGCACCTTGGTGTCATGTAGTTGATCCTAATTATAAAGTTTCATGTGCATATTAATCAGAACTTAACTAAGAAAATTAAAATAACACAGCTTTAATGGCAAACAATTTGTCAGTATCATGAACACAGAATTATTAAAAAAAGATTTACTTGAAATCAGGTATAACTAATACTGCCGGTGAACAAGCTGGTTCCCCGAGACAACTAATCTATAAAGTATATTTTCATTAAAATAATAATAAAGCTCACTTGTATGTGTGTTGCCGCTCTACAGAACAGACCGTTCGACCTACAGCTATCAAATTTGGCACATGCATATTTTGGAGGTTGGAAATTTGCACCTGGGGTCCCTTTTTTTTTAATTTTTAGTTAGAATTTTAATTATTAATTAAAAACTAACTTTTCCGCCAAAAAATCTTTTCATTTCCCCGCCGCCAAATGAGTAAGGCTTCAATTTTTTTTTTCCCTATGCTAAAGAGTTAGGCTTAACAAATTTTCTGCTGATTATTTCAAATGATTTTGTTTATTTTCTCAATGTTTGATGCATTTAAAATTAAACATTGTTAATTAATCGGTCTTTCAGATTCATTCTGAAGTACTTTTGAATTAAAATAAAACAGAATAAAGGAAATTAAAAATTTCTAATCTGCATAGCGTTATCCCAATTGGAGTAGAAAATTCATGCATTTGCCATAATTTATGTTGAAAATTCATGCATGTTCATTGTGTTCTGATTGTTAACAACTATTTTCAACGGATAGAACTTCTTTTTGAAGGCTTAACATGTTTTCGACAGATTATTTCAAACGATTCTGTTTATTTTCTTAGTGTTTGATACATTTAAAACTAAACATTGTTAATTCATCGATCTGTTCATGATGAATCTGAGAAAAAATTTTTGGAAAACTTCTTGATATATTATATAAATTAAGAAGGATATTCTTTAGTGCCCATAAGTTATAAATACTCAGTGACTCTGTTTTCAGTACTCATATTTTTTTTTAAAAAAATGCTTTGTTTCAGTAAAAAAAAAAAATGTTTTTATATTAATTGCACTTTAATTATTTCCACTTTAACTTAAAGCATAAATTCTACGGGAACTAACAGAAAATTTAAGATACATATTGCATTTCAGCTGAAGGCCTTTATAATATTATGAGTGAATTATATGACTATCAAAATTTGAAGCTTTAAAATATTTTGATGAAGAAGCTATTAAAATAGGAGTTACATAAAATATTTAAATATTAAAATTTTAATGAGCATTAAGATTGGTGAACCGGCTGGTCGCCAAAGGCGGCTAGTTTAAAATAAATAAATAATGCTGAAAAATTATTTTAATCTCATATATCAATGTTTTTTTCAGGTAGTTATAAATATTGTTGTTGCTTTTGTTTTGGAGGCGTTTCTCTTTAGGATTCAGTATAAACGTTACACAGGTGATATGGATAGTAAGTATTTGTATTTTACAATTTATTAATTTTGTTTTTATCAGAGATTTATTATTCTTCACAGAACACTTTTCTTTTAATTCATTCATATTTAAATTGGTTTTAAATGACTGAGCATTAGGGTGGAACAAAAAAATCAATTTTTGATTTTTAATTTGTAATAGTGCGGAAAAGTTGCCTTTTGGTGTAGATAAAATAAATTATAAATATGCAAAATATTAGAGTAGGTCTTGAGATGCCACAAGGATGTTAAAGTTTCATAAAATTGAAATTTTTGCTACATTTTAAAGTTTTTTTTATGAAATAATAAATTTTTAATTTGTAATGGCGTGGAAAAGTTGCTTTTTGGTATAGATAAGATTAAAAAAAATTATAAAAAATAATACAGTGCATCTTGAAATGCTGCAAGGACGTGAAAGTTTCATAAAGACATGCAATTTTTTAAGGATTTTTTTGTGTGCCTTGATTATGAAATAAAAAGTTTTAAATAGGCATTGTTATATGAATAAAAGTACAAAAACAGTTTTACAATGGCACTGAGTCGGTTGTTATTGAGATAAGGCGGAGATTTGCCTGCATCTGGTGACAAGGACAGATGGTTTCAAATCAGTAGCTGTACCAAATTCAGTTGAGTTGGCGTCTCTGCTCCATCTATTGTGTAACTAATTAGCATCACTGATTTGTTAGTTTGTGTGCTTTGTTGTGAATAAAAATGGCTCAGTCTAAATTAGTGAAAACAAGATAAATATTGGAGTGTTCTATTTAGAGGAAATTTAGTGATTTGCTTGAAATTGAATTGACTACTTAAGAATCTAGAACTAACTTTATATTACACATAATCTTAAAAATGCTTCAGAGAAGGATCCTTCTATAAGCAAAACATGTTACACTTTAGTTCCCATAATATAACAAATATGGTCAAGAGCTTCTATTCCCGTTACTTCTAGTAAAAGAATTTCACAAATAATAAAAGCTGATCAAGCTAAATACAGGAATTAATGAAAGTCTAAAAGCAGAAAATGTTCTGATAAATTTGATTCTAACCTCACAGAATTTAGAGAAGAAGCTAGACATTTATTTGATATTGCTGACTTGTATAAAGGATAGAAAGTGCCAGTTATGAAATAAAAGGTTCTAAACAATCAATGCTCTAACAGAAAAGGGTTATAGGTATTATTAATATGGTTACCATAAGCGCTTTGAGGAAGAAAGAGTAAAGAACTACAGATAATAGTTAAGTTAATCAAGACAAAAATTACTAGTGCATCAGAAACAATTACTGGCTATAATGACAATGCTGAAGAACAACAGTGTTCTTTACAAAAAGAGGCAAACCAACCAGATCCATCAAATAGACAAGAAGAGATAAGCTACAAGTGCCTGTGTGGTTTAATATTAAGTTAAAACTTTCATGTACTTATGGTTCCAAACATCTTTTTAACCTTACCTCATATTCACGCTATCTCTCTGTTGATCTCAAGAACATTATAGAACTAATTATTCAAAGAAATGGGGACTTTGCTGCTTCAGAAAATATCCTTTTGTTCATGCTAAGTGATGAATGTTAAATTAAAAGAGAACTTAGTTTACAATGTGTTTTAAAAGCAATAACAAAAAGTAAAGACAGAATCAAGAAGTTTAAAGTTTCAAAGATAAACTTCAATGCAAATAATTAGATCAACATGATCTCATGACTTGACGTAAATGAAACCCTCCTTGTTAAGACATGTTTCCAGTAACTCTCTCAAAGACTTTATACAGAAGGCATCTGAAGCTGAACCAAATAATAAATAGGACTCATTTATCGACTTTTACCAGCTTCCTTGTTGCAGACAAGCAGTGGAAAAAGCTGCGAAACTGGTGGCCAAATCAACTAAAAATATCTGTGGTTCAATCGCAAGAGAAGGATACATAAGAGCAAAAATTTACACACTTGTGAATATGCTAAAATGTAATTTTAAAAAAATAATTTAATGTGGCAATGAAATAGAAACAGGCATGTTGCAGCTGTAACATTTGTAATCATTAAGGATACAGAAGTAAGAAGCGTAAAATTTGACATAAAATATTTGTTTTTATTATTATACCTTTATTATGAATCATTTTTTGTAGCATTTTATGAATGAAAAATTCATGAAAATATTTTATCAAAGCTTATAATTTTTCAATTTTTTTTACAAACTTTAAGCTTTTTGCGACACCTTAAGATTTTGTTGTATTGGAGGATGACTTTTCTCTACTACTCATAAACTAAAATCTAAGAAAAAATTCTAAAGGCGCTTCTTAAAAATTTAAATTTTTTTTTTACAAGTTTCAAGCTTTTTGCAGCACCTTAAGATACTGTAATATTGCAAACAAATTTTTAAAAAAATTTTTAGATCCTAAAAATCAGCTTTTTTGCACTATTACCAAATTAAAATCTTAAAAAAAAAAAAAAAAAGGCACTGAGTTCTACTCTACTGAGAATTAAATTTACTCATATTTTGCCGTTGCATTTGATCGCCAATAATGAAGTGGTTAATGGATCAATTGTAGTAGATCAGTGTTATCATTGTGCTATCTTATTTCTGAATAAAACTATTTATACATCTAATATCATTTAAGATAAAATTTATTTTTTATTTAATAATTGAAAATCAAATTTTTACTCTCAGATTTATTAAATTCAAACTGAATAATCTAATTATTTTAGTTTTCCCTACTGTGTGTAGAATGTGTTATAGTTTTTCGCATTTAAAAATATGTTTATTATAGTAGATTTCTTGACAAGTTGGTGAGAACAAGACAAATATTTTTTGGACGAAGGGAGGATGAGAAATTTAAGATGTAATTCTATTTGTGAATTAATAATAAAATTTTATTAAAAAAATATTTTTTCATATTTAATGTATAAACGTTTTTGTATTGTTAATGTTTAATATCAGCTTTTCAATTAATTTTATTTTTATGTGAAAAATAGAAGATTCTGGTGTTTAGGAATTATTTCTTTTTACTATGCTTTTAGTGAAAACATACATTCTGTACAATCTTTTTTTATAAATGACAGAATGAGCATTTTCATTATGTCCATAACTTTCTGCAATCCATATCCATGCACCCTGGTTACTTATGTTAATTTCATGTTAACTGAAAATTTGCTTATCTTTTCTTATTACGCACCATGCTTAATCTATGCAATTTAAAAAATTGTTTTAGTCTGTTGAAATAAAACCTACGTGAGTTTATTGAAAATTAAGCAGTATATATATGTATTTTTAAAAAATCTTGGCTTTGTTTCTCTAGGCAACTGTTTCCTCATTATGATTATGGATTTGTTTGTCTTTAGTATCTTAATCATTTTCCAACTAATTGCATTAGTTAATACTTTAATAATTACATTATATAATTTTAAACATGTTGACTAGAGAATTGATGTATATTAAAAATATCAATATGAAATATGCGCCAATCATTTATAAAAATAACCTGTTTTTGAATCTTTATAAAGAAATCTTATTTCATTGAATGCAAATATTACTTTCATATGAACCAGAATAAATATTTTTCTTCGAGCAGTAAACATAATTTTTACAATTTCACTGAATCTACAAAGTTTTCATTTGGCAAATAAATTTTGAAATATCAGTAAATATTTGCAAAATTATGGATTTTGGAAATAAAACTTTTTTTCAATCATACTAATAATTATCAGTGTACAGAATAAAATATTAGTTTCCATTTGATATCACTTTAAATTACTGACTATTGGCAAAAATGGCAATTCAGAAAAAAATGTTAAGGGATGAGAGATCAACCCTCTTTCTCATATTTACATGCTAATTTTTTGGAAAGTTTTAAAATGTTAATAAAATTTGATTTATTTGAATACTTATTACATTAAACATATAACTTTTTTTAAAAATTTCAAAAAACTTTGAAGTAATTAATTCCTTGAAACGGTATAGTTCTTAGACTAATAGAACAATATTTGAGATCTTTTTTAAAAAGAATAATTTGCAATTGAATAATAAAAATAGAATATATAGAGCTAAACCAAACCACATATTTGCTTATGTTTTAATTAATTTTGATGCTAAATATCATTTTTATGTTAGTATTTCAACCACCAATTGTATGCAAATGCATCAGCTTTATATTGCAAAGAGAGTGCATATTTTATGGCATAAGGTTTTTTATGACATATTTAGAGTTTTCTATACTAAAGGAAAAGTACCATTTTATTCGATTCTTCAGAAATTATTCATTTTTTGACAATAATTCACTGATTCTATACTGAAGAATTTTTTATTATTATTATTTTAGAGGAAACTCTTGTTAGAGTTGATGTTGGATTAAATCAGCGAGAAATTGAGTTTTCCCATGCTACAAACACGTACTTATCTAAATCACAACTGATGTCTTTGGCAAATGATCAGACTTCTGAACAAGTGATTTTTAGAGGCACAAGAACTAGAACTAAATTCTCATTTTCATTAAAAATGTATGCTGAAGAAGTGAAGGTAATATATGTATTTTTTATTTTGGTAACAAATTAATAAATTTTATTGAAATGAAATTATTGCATCCTTTATTTTACTGTTTCTATTTTATTTTAGAAATGGCTAAAAGAAGCTGAGGATGAAGAACAACGTCAGAGAGAATTATTGCTCAGTCAACTTCAACAAGAGCAACTTATTCAAAATAATCTTTCAGAAGAGTATTTACAAGACCTGCATGATCGTACATTTACAGTATAATTTTTCTAAGTGCATTTTGAAGATTTAAGAACTTTTCTAAATATATAGAATGTGCTTTTACTCTAACTTATTATAAAACCACATTTTTAAGATCTAATGAACGATAAATTTTAACTAAGCCATGTCTTGTAAATGTGTATCTGTATTGAAACTAATTTTTTCTGAGCTTTTTCCTTTTTATGTATATGAAAGCTATACTGCTGATTTATTCTAAAAAGTTTTGATAAACTTTAAACATAGATCAGACATATTAAAGAATATCAGTTTTACATATTTTCTTATTATAGTAATACAGGAATTAAAAAAAAGGCAAAAATGGCTTATAATAGAAGTTTATCATATAATGTGTTGATAATAATAATTAAGAGTGTTCAAAGTTTTAATTAATTGTTATTAGCAAATTTTAATTTTTGAGGTTCAACTTCATATCGCCATTTGTGCAAGTAGGTCACTGCAAGAGAAATGAGGTATTACAATTATAATATTGCTTGCCCAAATTCAATGGGACCAGTCAGTCACTGTGCTATTTCTGTATGATTCCATCTTACTATTGCTGCGTCTTTAATTTATGTTGCCAAACTTATTTCTGATCTAACACTATTTCTATTTTCTATTCATTTGACAATCTTGCAATATGCGCTTATGAAATATTATTTTTTCATATGTCTGATCAATTTTTAAAGATTCTCAAAATATTTTCAAATCACAATCTATTTAATGACCAGAACAAAATTGATCTGATTTCTTTGAAAGAGAACCCTGATGTTATTTGTAACAATTGTGAATTGTATGTTTTTTAAGCTCATATTCATTTATTTAGAAAAGTTTTTTTCTGTCACATGAGCTATAATATATTTTTTTTTCTTTATGTAGGAATTCACCTAGTCAGTGAGAGATCTTAATATTAACTACTTTATAATTATTTCTGTTCTTGAGCAAGGTACTCTTTTAAGATTCCAAATGTATGACTTATTTTATGTTTATTGAAATATTGTGAATACTGTTTGTGCCTTTAAATCAAAGTAAATTAGGTAGCTTATTTTAATCTGATTTTAAAGATGATATATAATAGTATACTGTATATATGAGACTAAAATAATGTATTTTTGATATATAGATAAGATAAATATTTTCTTTGTTAAAAATTTTCATGTACATTGTTTATGTGTTGTGTAATTTATGCTGTACAGTTGTTTGAATCATAATTATGTGTTATGCATTCATCTGTTAATTTTCTCATAATGCGAGCTTTGAACTATGTAATAGAAAATCTTTTATCGGAAGATTAGCTTTTGTCTATTTTTTAAAAAAATGTCGTTGAAAATTTATATTTTATTTAGGTTTTATATAATATATATAAAACCAAAACTGACAGCAGTTCAAAATCAAAACCTATTGACTGCTGTAGTTAATGAAGCATTAATTGCTTATATTTTAGGATTAAACAAGCAGACATTTAGTGCATTTTTTTAAACAACACAAGTAATTGGATTAGTATTATTAATGCAAAATTGTATTTGTGTGACAATTTTTATTTTACTTATTTTTTTGCAAGGAAAAATATGTAACTGCTTTTTTTGCATGAAATAACATGCTATTTTCTTATTGGGCAAATATTGGCATTAGTACATGATGTTCTCTAAATAATGAAATTCTTTTAAGCATTTGCTGTTGAATTTGTTAAGAGCATGTTTATTCTTATTTCTACCTGGTTTTTTATTTATTTCTTTAATAAAGGATATAAGGGAGCAAGTTTTTAATTATCATATCATAAATTATAGAAAAATACTTTTTTATAATCTGATATCTATTATATTTTCTATTATTTCTGTTTCAAAGGATGAGAAATTGAAGTAATTGTATGTTTATTTAAAACTCAATTCACTTTTTTTTTTCATAATCATTTGTTTGAATATATAGAAGACAAAGATCAAAATTCTTCTTCAGAAGAATCTTATTTACTTAATGAGGTTTTGTAAAATTTCTATGAATTTCATTTATCTAATATTTATTATTTCCGATTATTTATTAGTTACTGTTATAAAAATCTGCAATTGTATCCTAAAGTATGAGATTTATTAAATTAAAATTAGAGTTCTATTTGATTTTTTAATTATACTATTTTATTACTTAATCATCGGTGTGAACTACATATGTGGCATCCTCAAACAGTTGACATAAGCTTACAGAATTTATTTTTGAAAATTTTTGGTACCAAAAACTTAATGAGATGGTTATGATTTAAAATAAAGCTTGTAATGGTATATTCTCGAAAAATTATATTTTCTGCACATTTATGCAACATTTTTTTTTTAATTTTGTAAATTCTGAATATGTGCATTGTATTTGTCTTGTAAATTATCTGTTCTATATTTTTATATTTCTGATTTTTCTTTGAAAGGAATTTATTTTAAATTTTAAAAATAATTTATTACAGAAAGTTGCAAGAATTTAAGCATGGACTAACATTATTTATATGCTTGTATAATTGTTGCAAAATCTTATAATTTATCTGATTTCATATTAATTTTCGGTAATTTGTATGCTTTTTAATGCCAAAATATTTTTGAATCTCTGAGTTGTTATCTGAGCAGGATGATTTTGAAACAAGATTTTGTATGTAATTCTTTTAAATTTATATTTTTTAATTCAAAATGTATTTATTAATCTATTTAAAATATTTTTAAATCTAAGAAATCATTTGTTGAAATGTTTTAAGAGTGATTTTACTGATCTTAAGATTCAAAATTTTCATTTACTTCTTCTTTACTTTCATTTCAAATTTTCTTCTTGCACCATTAAAATTGTATCATTCACTCAAATCAACATTTGAAAAGAGAAAGGGGGAAAGTAATGTCAGCTTTTATCAATGTGAGAAAGTATATCTCTAACTATGGCTCTTGTGTCAGAATACATTTGAGCTCGTTTTCACCAAAAATTCTTTGTTATAACCTGTTTCATTATTTTTACAGCAGAATATGAAGTATATTTGTGATTTACTAATTATTTAAAGAGCATACTAATTTTAACTGTATTAATTTTTACATTAAAGATTTCTGACTATAACTTTTTTCAACCTATAACCATCTCAGGTAGCAAATTTTCTGAATCCTTGAATATACAAATGAAATTATTTCGATCATTTTCAATGACTACAATGTGATATTTGCTTACTCATAAATGTTTAATTGTTGTTGTTTGTACATATAATATCTTTAAATAAAGCTGTTATTTTCTCTTAGTAGAAAAAGTGTAGTTTTTATGTTGATTTCATTTTGAATTAGCCTAGAAGTTTTATTTTTCAAATTTTTTTAAAAAAAGAACACATTAAATCACGACGTCACGGGTATTATACTTGCACTTATTCAAACTCAAAGGTTCTTTTATGTAGTTGAAAAAGTCT
Source organism: Argiope aurantia (assembly GCA_026543865.1). Classification (NCBI taxonomy): domain Eukaryota; kingdom Metazoa; phylum Arthropoda; class Arachnida; order Araneae; family Araneidae; genus Argiope; species Argiope aurantia. The sequence goes on along the minus strand of JAPMOR010048411.1, from coordinate 216,891 downwards.
AATGTTTACACAGTTCTATTCTATTAAATATTATTTATATGCCCAATTTTTTTCTATCAAATTTACTTATTTATTTTGTTCTTTTCTGATTCATTGGAATTTTTAGCAAAAAAAGTAGTTCTCGTATATGAAGTAATTTAAGAACCAAAGAATATCAGCCTGCAGTTTTTGCTTAATATAGGTGGGGTATCATATTTTATAAATAGTGAGAGTAATTCTTTGTTATATGATGTTATTTGGTTTACTGTATTTAAATACTTTATTTTGAAGGAAAGTAAGTTTTCTATTTCACATATTATGTACCACTCAGTTTAGCAAAAATTCTGGTTTTGACTGATTTTTCAACACTTTACATTTAGAGAACTTAATTTGATTTATGATTATTCTCTGTTGAAATTATAAGATTATTATTTTGGGACAGATCATTCAATTTTGATCTGTGTTCTAACAAAGAAAAGAAGAAAAGACTTGCAAGATGGTCAATTGATCTTGAGATAAGGGGGGAAAAATCTGAAAGGTAGTCTAAAACTAGATTATTATTTGTTATTTATTGATAATTCTTATCGAATGAAATTTAAATTTGCTACCAATGAAAATTAGTCATTATTGCCAGTCAGAAAGGTGACCGTAAGTACTTTTGCATACACATTAAATGGCAGAATGTTTACATTTAGATTTCCGTGAACTCAAAAGGACTGTCAGCTCCGTTGGATCACAGCACCATATTAGAGAAATTCTTTCAGTTTTGAAGTATGGCTGTCATGGCTCTAGTTTATGATGGATATTCTATAAACTGTGCTGGGTATTTGGCTCAGTATTTGTCATATTTTTCTTGTTGATGTACCCGGCATTGTTTCAGATTAAAACCTTTTCATTTATAATATTTTTTAAGTAAAAAGTACTTATGTATAAAATAATGTGCAAAATACTTTAAATAAAAAATTAATAATAATTGAAAAAAAAAGTTGCGCAGAAATGAAAATGCTATCGTTGAAACGGTAAAATTGCGAGGTTTAAAGAAGTGTAGAAACATTTTATTCTGGAATAATTTTCTCAGGAGTTAGTATGGAAAAAATGGCAAAATTTCAGCTAATTCTCTTAGTCTGAAATTGCTGCTATCGGAAAGATCACAAAAGATTCATTTTTTTTCCAGTAATTGATTTATACTTGCATTTTAGCATCATTAAATCACTACTTTAATGTCTATAAAAATGTTGAAAAATACATATAAAATAAAAGAATAATGTATATATATATATAATGGAAGAAGGGATCAGAGTCTTACTTTTAGCTTGCAAAGAAAAACCTTCCTTATTTCAAAATCATTTGTGTTAAATTAAAAGGGAAAAAAATTAAACAATTGAAGGAAAAATTGCACAGAAATAAAAGTGAAATCGTGGAAAAGGAAAAGATTTGAATTTTTAAGAAAGCATATAAAAATATTTTATTTGGAGTAATTTCCTTCTAAGTTACTAAAGAGAATTTTGAATAATTTCTAATTGATTGAATATTTTATTAAATTTCAAATTTTGAAAAATTGACTGCATTATTTCTCTTGACTTAAATAAGAAGTGTGCGAAATCTGATGAAATTCGGCTCTGTTATTTGAGAGGATATATAGAATATTCATAGCCACAACGAATTTTATTACTTTCTCGTATACAAAATATGCTAAGAAAAAGTGCTGTAGTAGTCAAAAAATTCGAACTTTAAAATTTTGTCAAATTTCCAAATTTCAGATCTCCCTGAGTCCAAAGAACAGAATTTTGGATATATCTTTCGGGGAACACAATAACTGAAAAACTCTTTGAGCTTAAACGGCTAATTTTGAATACATGCTCACCATATCTGCAGATTTTTGTCAAATTTTGAACGATCCGAGAAGAGGAGAAAAAATCCAGATTTGAAGAGATTTCAGAGAAAGTCCGAATATAAATGAACACAAATGTAAAACGTAAAGAGCTAGATATATAAAAATCGGTACAGAGATTTAGCATCTAAAATATAGATCCATATCAAATTTGGAACCAAATTTGTAAAAGGCTTAGAAGGGGTTGAAAAAAAATACATTTACAATTACATAGTAAAGATACACCTCTTTACTTACCCTTCACTTAAGCCCCTAAATAACTCCAGAAGAATACATAACCATAATATGGCCATTTCTGTCGCAAATATCTAAATGTTGGTCGCACTCAATATGAAGAGAAGGTACCTGCTATAGAAATATTGTCCCAGATAGAAAATTAATGGAGTGTTTAGTTGAATTAGCAAACTTAGTGAGTCCCATTGAAATATCTCATGCGAAAAATAGAATTTTCGTTAAAAATCGTAAATAAAAAGTCATTTTCAATTCACTCCGTTTTGATAAGTGGCGCAATTAAGGTGGGGCGGCAGAGCATGCGTCCTGGTTCCATTGCTAGGAGGCACAGATTGAGGAATCGGTTTGTTAATTTCAGAGAACTGTAATTTTTTTTTGTTTTGTTTTACTCTCGTTCTTCACGTCCTTGAAAGTTAAAGTGATTTCAGTCAAGTGCGGGAAAACATAAAGAATACAAACGTTTTTACAACCTGAAAACGAACTCGACTGAGTTTCTCAAAGCAAAATAACTAATAAGAGATTTTTAATAGAGGTTCGTTAACCAAATCTCCGTGTCTGAAAAGTTAAGGCTGAGGGGGTGCATACTTGCCTACCATAAGATCTCCCCCCCCCCACTTCATTCAGTAAATTGTATGCATTTTCTTTAAAGTATGTTTTCAATGAAATGCATATTTGACTTACATTTTAATATCATACAAAAAATTCATACAAACAATTGTTCCAATTTCTTATTTAAGCCCTTTTTAAATGATTTAAGTTATAATTAATCAAATTTTTTGAAGATGTTTAGTAAAATTTCATTAAAAGCTTTTGAAACAATATTACAATTAAAAAAAAAGATTTTTATGATATGACCTTATAAGCCTTTTAGATCAAAGATTCATCAGTATTTAATTCTAATTATGCAATTATGTCTTCTAATCCGAATATCTGAATCTGTTGTCCGTCGGCCTTTTGGTGCATTGCAGACTGGACCGTTTGACATAGTAAATTTGGCACAAATATTCTTTGGAAACTTCGAATGTGTATTTTCTCAAGCCTTTAAATAGGATTCTAATTAAGGTCAAAGTTTTTTAGTAGTAATATTATCACATAAAAGTAATATTTACAACATTTTAAAGCTCTAAAAACTAATTATCTTTCCAATGATATAAACTTAGAATGCATTTTTTCTGCAATTTTAATGAATTTTTAAATATGATTTGCAACTGTAGTTTTCATTGTTAAAATTTTAATTAGACTTCATTGATTCTTCAAGTTTCAAAATCACATGTTTTTCTTGTATTGATTAAAATCATTATATATCAAATATTTTTTAATCAGGGATTTTACTTTGTAATAAATGATTTGTAAAAAAATGTAGTAAATGATTTTATGATACAAGAAAGTTAGGGCTTCTTTCTCTCTCTGTATAACTTTAAGCACCAAATAATTTCATTTCAGGGTTAGATATGTCATTTATTAAGGATACGTGGGTTATTTAAAAGATTTTAATAACTTCTAAGACGATAGACATTTCTAACTTTGTATTCCATAAGAACTTATCAAATCTTATTTTCAGGTTTTCTGTGGCTATAAATTTGTTATTCATAAATGCAGCGCAACTAGATTAAATATGTAATTTTTGATCACCAAATAAATGTAATTACTGTTATATTCATAATAACAGTTCAATAGCTAAACATTTTTATACAAAGGAAATACGATTTTTTGCCAAAATTTTTTATAGATATTTTAAATCTTATTATTATTAATTTCTTTCCCTGTGCTTGTTATTAAGAGCTCATGATCATTTACATTTTCAAATGATATTTGCCATGAGATTTTTAAAAAAGTTTTTTTTATGTAAATGAAAGATTTAAGTCGTAGCTATGACTAATTTTTGTATTTTCTATTTTCTCATTGTTGCTTTAGCTGTATGATTTATTTACTCTTTTTTTGGTTTCCAACTTTGGAAACACGAATACATGGATTGAATTGCATCAGTGGTATCAGTGTTCTGCAAAAGAGTAAAACTTTCTTTTTGTTGCGATTTTTTTTTCATTTATAATGTGTGTAGGTGGATGAATTTATTCGATGCCTACATCTGAAAATAAAGGATAGCAGTCATTTGTTGCAGTGTATATTTATTACCGCTTGTTCTTTTTTGTATTTTCCCATTTAATTCTTAATTCCTTGTAACTAATAATGCTTTAGTATCAAAAATGGATGTTCAATAATCACTAAAGTTTGATAGCATTAAGGAATTAATGCTAGTAATAAATCACATAAGTTTAAAAATTGTTTATATATTATTATTTAGGTTTCATTGCAGTGTTAATCTTCGTGTGGCATAAATATTTGAAGAAAGGGGGATTTTGTGAATTGTAATTTTTGAAAGATTTGGGTGTGCGCTATTTTGATATTTGCCATGGGCGGCATTTAATGCATTAATTAATTTGACTAGAGTTTTTTCTCTCTCGAAGGCAAAGAAACTCCTAGGCAATGTTCGTTGAACTAACCAATATAATGAAAAATTAAAAAAGAAGATTAACATATCTGATAATTTATCAATTTTAAAAAGTTATAATTTGGAGTCTTTCACCGCTATGTGCTCGCACAGCAAAGTACCAAACCTACTTTCCTTTAAGAGATGTTGATGGCACAAGATTTTCCTGTATGACCAGGCAAAGATAATGAGTAATTACATAATTTCAAATGAATATTACAAATATAGATGCAATCATAAAGATTTTTTTTTTTGCAATTTATACAAATTACAGAATTATTTTTCTGTCATACTAGAGCAACAAATATGAATCGTCAGAATAGGTATAACGAATATTTTACGAGCGGTTATTACGTAACCAATATCATAAAGTCACAAATACCAGTGATCAATACTTTTCAAAAAGGGGTGTGATTCAAATCCTTAATACGATCTTACTGTTGATATTTCGATTACAGGTTTTGGATCACGATAGAAAGTAACAATCGATACGATATCACTGAAATTTAACGGAGCGGTGACATTACTGGAAAGTAACAATCGATACCATCTGTCCAATGAAAGCTCTCGAACAAAAAAGGAGAAACCTGTGAATGGATTGAAAAGTGAACGGACCGGTTATTGGAAGTATCGCATCATTGAATTGCATATCACTGAAATCTATCGGAGCGGTGAATTCACTGGAAAGTGTGAAGTCGCCGCTCGACTTCCGATATTAGCATTTGATGCACTATTCCATACAAATCATTTTTAATTGCTGTGATTTTACTTTGTATATACTCCGTTTACTGCTGGCGCCATCTATTGGTGGAATATAGAACTAAATAAACAATTTAAAGAAACGACATATATATTTAATTCAAATTTTTCTGAAAATGGTTTACTCAAATAAAGAAATTAAATAAATAGTTTTGAAAAAAAATTTAAGAAGTAAGCTGAAATAGATCAATTAATTCAATCACACGTTACTTAAATTAGTAAATTAAATATTAATTACAATTAATAAATTTTATATTTAATATTAAGTAATAATTTTTAATTAATAATATAATTAAAATAACAGATATTTGGAACAAATATTTAAAAATGACAATAGCAAAATTATTTGTTATTCAAAAAATCGTGGATTAGGCATCTCTATGTCGGAAACGATTTATAAGACTTAAATATATTATAATAAATAGAATGACTTCTTAAAACAATGTTAAAATAACGTCGTTCAATTAACTAATTTACAAGTATTGTAACATTATTGTTAGACATTTTGGCTTGCTAATGTATGTTATTCTCAAAAACTTAACAAATTACCAAAAAAATAAAAAAAAGATTAGAATTTAACTGTAACCTCTTAGCATTTGTTTACTTCCGCGCAAATTCAAACCTATTTTTCCGTTCTTATGTTCTTCATATGCTATTAAAAACTTTTATGTCATAATGAGACCAGTGTAAGTTTTAAAATCTTCTTAATTTTTTTTATTGATTTGATTTTGTAAGTTAATATTTATCTTAAAATACATTCTTCTTAAATTTCCTAACTCGATTTTAAAATGTCTGGTTAACGTTTTCAACGATTGATAATCTTTCATTATAATTAAACGGTACTTATGTATCAAAAGTGTATTCCATTTTTTTCATTCTATTTTTTATTTTCTGTAATGTGAAGATAATTCAATGAGAAGTACTTTTTTTTTATTTCAACTTATTTACCCTCGCATTAAAACGGTTTATAGAATAGAAAGTAGATAAACTGTTAAATTTTATAAAATATGCAGAGTTTAAGCATATTAATTTTTTTCTAATGCTGATGATTTAGAAATTTTCAGATCTACTTTTAATTTTTTGATGATTTGTAAATTGTATTTATCATATTCAGTAATAATTATTCTTGATAATATGTACCTATCTGTTAGAACATATCTATTTTAATTAGTTAAAAAGCAAAACCTTTTACTGCGGATTCTTTAGACAAAAAATTAACACGTTTTTTACTATAAAAAGAATATCTTTTAACCTAATTGATGTAATAACATCCTAAACTTTATGGAGGGCAGGCTGAATCTCAAGATTATTGTTTCTAGAATATCTGTCTGATAGTTACTCTTTGCATATGTTTCTGCCAAATATTTTTGTCAAGCTTTTATGGCAGTATGATATTTTAGTGTATGAAAGTGAAATGAACTAATTTTTAAATTTTGAGATGACATAAAAATTATTTTGTTTGATAGTTTCAAAAATCAATGACAAAAAAAAAAAAAGATGCTCAAGAAAGGTGTTTTGCTGAAATTTAAAATAACTGAAACATGTAGTAAAATGAGATGAAAATACATTTCCTTTTCAAAAATGTTTTCATACTGAAATTGCTAGTTAAAATTCTAAAGGCTTTTTAAATTATTATAAACTTTCTTTTTAAGATCTCTCCTTACATTCATCCAAATAGAAAAAAAGAATAAAAATAGATACAAAAGAACTTGAAATTATCATTAACCATTTTGATTTATTATATTAATCAAAATAGTTTCCTTGTTTCTTTACTAAATATAATGTGAATTGTATGACTTAAAATGCCACATTTTCCCTATATATTTTATGTTTCAAATAAATTGTTATGATGGAAACTAAATGTTTATAGTTGTAATCTTTGCTTATTATAAAGAGTAATTTATATGTATCTTATTATTGTTAGCATTATATATATTAGATTGTTTGATAATAAATTTGGCACATATATATTTTGAAATGTGGAGATGAGCATCTTGGAGGGATTTTTTTTGAAACTTTAATTGCATTTTTGGTTGATTAAATTAATTATTTAGCATTATTTTAATGTTTTTTCTCTCTTAATTTTTTAAAATATTACAGTACAAAAATTTTTCTTATAACATCTTAAAGTTCAAAAAAAAAAAAATGTTTTTTTTTTCAATGATTTCTATTATTTTGCCATATTTTTTTCCATTTTGTAATAAAATTTTTTAAAAGTATTTTAAGCACTCATTCCAAGAATATATTTTATTATATTTGCCTTCAGTGACCAGTTGGCTCACTGGGGATATTGGTCATATTTAATTTTAGTTAAATCTTTGAGAAATATGGCCATGATTCTATGGGAAGGGTGTGTTAAAATGAACTTATTGTGGTAAACTGAATTTTATGTTGGACCAGAGAAATTTTATCGAATAATTCTCCCAGATGTTGCATAAATTGTAAAGATACTATGTGGAATGTATCAAATAAAAATGCTGCATTATTTCATCATATTTTTAAAAATGTTTGGTTTCAGCAAAATTATTTTTTATTAGTTAAAATTTAATCATTTCACTTTTAAATTTTAGAGGAGATGACAGAATATTAAGGAAATATAAGTATAAGACAATCAACAGAATGTTCTAAGATCTCTAAAATAGTATAAGTTACATGAGTATTAAAATTTGAAGCTTAAAAATATTTTGCTAAAAAAAGCATTAAGACAAAGTTGCATAAGATATTTAATGAAAAATTTTAGCGACTTTTACTCCTATCTTTGATGAATGTGAAAGTCAACTATTATGTTTTATATTACTTTATAAGTACTTCTTACTAGGCTTATAAATATTTTATTTTAAAAAAACTAATTTAAATTATAATAATTTGTAGTTTTAGACAACAATATTTATTTAATTTGTTTTTCACCTTATTTTTTCTTTCTACTATTCTTTTGATTATTATTTTTTCATGTTGCATTTCAGGCGACCTAAAACACCAAGGAAGACAGTGCCAAAGTCTAAAGCTTCAGCAAAAGACCCCATTCTAGTTTACTGCCGTATCAGACCTTTAGAAAATTCTTTTGATCAAGTTTGCATTAAGGCAAAAGATGATACAACTGTTGCTCTCTTTCCTCCTGATATTTCTCAGAATGCAAAATCTTTCAAAGAAGTAAGTTATGTGAAAACAAATGCTATCTATCCCTTATCATTTTTACATATTTTAGTGGAGAGAGAGAAGGTAAGTGGCTGCTGAGATATAATAATAATTATTATTATTTCACTCCTGTTGTCATTTACTGATTAGCAAATGTAAATGCTGCCTGCAGTATAATGTTATTTTATAATTGCATTGGCATGTTTATTTTAAAAAAATGCTTTTTATGAGTTTTGGGTCCTTAAGGTTTCTGCTACCCTGTTCTTGTCTCTCCCCTCTAGATATGTTTAATGTTTAAATGTTTTAATTTGTCTTTTAAACCATCACATGGAATAAATGACATTTTAAACATTCTTGTTTTAGAAATGATTTTTTTGGAGCTAAATAGATTCAGAATATCATAACGTTGAAGTTTCTTAATGTTTTTATTCTCATTATTATTGATCTTTAAAAACAGAGAATGCCTCTTGAAGAGGATTGTTCTGCTGTTGAATCCAGCTCTCTTTTTTTCTGAAGTTGAAAGGGTATACCTAGCTGAAATTTTCTTTCTTTATTAATTATGTTTTTTTGTGTGCCTAAGTAGCCATGATGAATTGTTTATTTCCAGGATGACTGTTAGTTTATAGAAGTTGTATGTAATATATATATAAGTGAATTTATGTGGTTGTTTGTCTTATAGATTCATTACACTTTCCAATATGTATTTCCTGAAACAACAACACAAAAGGAACTCTTTGAAAATGTTGCTTATCCATTAGTACAAGACCTTCTGAATGGCAGCAATGGTATGAGGGTATTTTTTAATTCATAATATTGAATAACTTAGAATGTTCAGTTATAATTTTATTACTTATATCATCGCTCTTTATCTATTCTTATTCAATATGATATTAATATACTTTGAAAAACCCATTAAAGGCTGCAAACCAGTATAAAAAAGAATAAATAAAAAAGGAAAATTAATTTTATTAGCTCAAAATACTGTATGATATTTCCACAATGCTATTAAATATTCTGATTTATTTCTCAATATCATAGATGTTTAAAAAATACTATTAGGAAGCTTTTATTTCAGTGATTCTAATTTACATCTCCAAAAGAATAATATTTTAGATATCAAACTGTTGATAAATTGCTTCTATATTATAACAATGATTAACTTATAATTTAATATTAATTGTAAACTACTTAAATGCCACATACAATACATTTCTATGAATTTCAGCATTTTTGTAATTGAATTTTATTGTTGTAAAGATTAATTAATTTTTTTATGTAATAACTCTGTAATATCCTTTATATTTCAAGCATTTTTTTTATATAATTTTACTCATTTCATTGTTAAATTAATCATACTTATTCTACTTATCAGTGTTTATATTTGGTATATTTCATTATTGTATGAAATTCAGCTTTATTTTGTACCAAGCCTGCATCTTAACTGAAATATTTAAAGGAAACTGGGAAATAATGGAATTTAGACTTCAAGTCATCTTAATAATGAGTATATTGATGCAAAAATATTTATTTTCATTAATTTATGATCTCCCATTTTTGCTTTAATTGTATTCTAGTGTTTTTATTACATTCTAATTTCATTTCAAATTAGTAATTTTGATAATATTTCAATGCTTATCATTTATAAATATATATATATTTTTGATTTTTTTGAAACATTTTCTTGTTGTACAAAATTTAATTAAAATTTTGTGTATGTCGAAAAATAAAGCTTTTTAAATTAATGCTAAACTAAGTACAGCATTGATTTATATAAAATTCAGTTATAAGCATTTTCACACTTTTATTATTAGGTTTGTTATTTACATATGGGATTACTTCATCGGGGAAAACTTACACAATGGCTGGAACTCCACAAGATGGTGGTCTTTTGCCAAGAACACTTGATGTCATTTTTAACAGCATTAAGGATTATCAAGCTGTCAAATATGTAAGTAGATTTTGAGTCTATGTGTTATTTTTTCCTATTGCATTTTTGTTTATTTGAAGATGTAGTTTAATTTTATTGGAATTCTCAATTGTTTCTCATCAAATAATGATAACAAGTTTTTTTAAAACTATTATCTTATTACATAAGATATATATATTGGCCTTCACTACCTTAATCACCAGGAGTGGTCCCCTAAAGCTTTCTGGCATATTCTTAATAAATATGAATTTTTGTTTTAGATTATCAATCCAAATACAATCAATGTGAAATTCACGTACAAAATATTTACTGAACCTATATAATAAAACATACAAAGTATTTAGAGAGCGCTAATGCTGCTAACAACTAAAACACAAATGAACTTAACCAAATAAAAATAAAAATTAGAAATAAATATTAAGTTTAAAGCCAAAGAACTAAAAAGAATGTGATCTTATTTGGATTTAAAAAATTTGGAAATGATTTTGCTTGTTATTGTATAATTATTGTAATTTTGTGATACTAATTTTATCTCCAAAACCTTAATTTCCTAGATAGAGTTGCACTTTCAGTTAGTAAGTGTTTTGGCTTTCATATTTTAATGAATTTGGTTCTAGTTTTTATGGTCTTGTGTTTGGTTTTGCTGTGATCTTACTTGGATTTAAAAAAAAATTGGAAATGATTTTGCTTGTAATTGTATAATTATTTTAATTTTGTGATACTAATTTTATCTCCAAAACCTCAATTTTCTGGCATTTTCGGGTCATGAGGGGTCAATTTGTTGGATGAAAGCCCCTCACAGAAAAAATCCCTGGTTTGAATTAGTGTCTGAGGATGACCCTTGAGAAAGTCTTCTGGCCGGATTCATTATATCTTTCTTTTAGTTCTTTGGCTTTAAACTTAATATTTATTTCTAATTTTTATTTTTATTTATATTTGGTTTGTGTTTTAGATGCAATTTTTCTTTACTGATCATATAAAAAAATCAATGAATCATATAAAAACTTTGATATATTTAAGTCATTACAGACTGACAAATGTTCAACCCCTTGTTGGATTTGGCTCAACATTTGATAGATACATGTGTAATATAGATGTTAGGGACCAAGCAAATACCGACTGTCTAACTGAAACATTTTCTCCCATTAAGCCTAACACACATTATATTTCATAAAAATGTACATAATTTGTAAAAAGTACTCTTTTTATAGAAATGAAACTATTTTTAAATCTGTGTCAATAAATATATTTTCAATCATGATTTAAAAAATTAAATAAAAATACTTAATATTTAACACTAAGAAAATACATATATTATATTTTATTATGTTTAACAGTACTTGAAATAACATCAGATTATTGTTGCAAAAGATAAAAACATAGGAAAAAATAAACATTTACAATTAAAATTTTAAAATACTTTATAAAAATTGTACTAATTAATGCTTCAAAACTATATGTAATATCCCAGAAAGCAAATCAGTATAGAGATCATCATTACTTAATTTAAATTCATTTGCATTATCTCATTTTTTACCTTGCTTCATGCAAAATTATTTTACCATAAATAATTTAATATTTTAACAAAAAAACGCCATAGAATATTAATAAATTATTATTAGGTTAAATAAATTATAAATTTACATACTATCCTCTTAAAAAGATAAGCATGACTGCACAAATAAAACTGAAAAAATATAAAGTCTTTATTAGAACAACATCCTATTGAAAATGGGAGTACAAATTATAACAGCTACATCAAAATGAGTACCTATTTTCCTTATACATTAGCAAATTCATTTTTTATATATTTGCGAAAATCTAATGATTTATGAGCACTTTCTAAACCCCAAATTGACCTCAGAGAGAGAAATGCTAATGTATTAGGCCAATCTTTTAATAAAAACTTTTATTAGTAATGTCATCTAATAGAAATAATTTCGTTACAAAAGCCTAATGCAAGGCTGGGGCATTTGGTCCTGAAGCAAATCCAATGCAAACACACATATGTGTTGTTTGTCCCAAAGGGGTTAATTAAAAAAATATTTAGAATGTTTCTTAACTGATCTAATTTAACCAATTAAATACATTTAAAATGTTCTCTGGAAGTTGGATCAAGAATTAAAAGCAGCACAAAAAGACTATTTAATTTTTCTAGTTTTAACTGCAAATTATATTCATGCAAGCTCTTTCCTTTTTTAGATATGCATATGCTTTAGACTCACTATCTTGTCTTAAGATGGCAACAAACCAGAGTAAATAGCAAGAAAAAAAAGCACCCTTGATTGATGTTTTTTCCCATTAGATAACATTCAAACAATTTATATTTTAAAGTATTTGCAGGAAATATAAAACAGTGCACATTGAACTCGCACACTATATTAACACACAATATAGTCTATTTTTATAATTGATTATACTACTGTGAAAAGAAAGAACTAAAACAAAATAACAAACACTTTGCATGCCTTGCAGTTTTAATGTACACATAATGCATTGGAGAATAATAGAAACTGCCTATTTCCTTATATGTTTCTTAATTCTATAGTGAAATAAATAATATATTTTATTATGATAGATTATTTTGAACTTGACCAAATAATCAAGCATCTACTTCACATATAAAATAAAAGAGGGATTGGTTATATCATGTATTTAAACACAGTTATACAGTCAAGGTATTGTACTAAAGATTTCTCTATTGTGATCCTAGGTATTCAAACCCGATAAACTTAATGGCTTTGATGTACAATCCAGAAATGAAGCATTGTTTGATCAACAAAAAGAAATTTGCAAAACTCCAAAAACTCCTAAAAGGTGAGTGCAATAGTAGCAAATGTTATTTTTATTTGCAGTCATGTGGTTTATAGTAGTGAAATTCAAATCTATATAAAAAAATTAATTTTTGAAAATATGGAATAATTAACAAAAGGAATGTTATATTGAATATTATTTAACAAATGCATTTTCCTTGCTTTGCCGTTCTAAATTATACAAAAATAAATTTGAAATTCAAATATTGTTCAATAAAAGAAAAGACAATTTATAATATGATGAATAACTATTGTATTATAACTATCTGTTTTTACAAAGGAAATTCTTTAAAATATTTCATTCTCAGATTTAAAAAAAAAGACCTGATAAAGATTCTATAATTTACTGCCTGCGTAGTTTCTTGGAGAATGATATTTATTTACACAGATAATTTTATTGATAAGTAATAAGAAAATTAATTTACCATTATAATTAAGACTGAAAACTCAATATTTATAAATAGTTTGTAGTGCATTTTTCATTTAAGAAATCAGTTTATAAATTCATTAAGGAGGATTTGTTTTGGGTTTGTAAATTTTGTCTGTATACTGTTAATTATTTTTGAATTACAAGCTGCATTTAGTTTCCATGTTGACCCATCCTATTAACAGCATTAATTTAATCATGCTAACGGACTATGAAGAACTACTACTTATTACAAAAAGGTAAAAGTACTATTTTTAGTTATATTTTGGCAATATAGATAGATTATCCTGATTGATTAGCAATGTTTGCAAAATAAAGAAATTGGCAAAATTAGTCCATTTATTGAGAGTTGTAACTGCGATAAACTTCAGAATTGGAGGATGATGGGGACAGATATCTATTAATGTTGTATTAAAGATTATGATATGAAATAAAAATTGGTAGAATCTAAGGAAATGGTAAGAATGATATCTAAGAATATTTTTAGAGGAAATAAAAATTAGTAAAAACCAAATTTGATGGTGGGATGTCAAATAATGGAGTTAAGATCTGCCAGCTTTATCTTTTTTTTTTTTTTTTTTTTTTTTAAGAATGATAAAGAATGTAGAACCAAGTAGCATTTTTATGATTTTGGTTGAAAATAAGGGCTGTAAGGGAGAAGTGACCATTAATGACATATCTAAAGGTTACAAGTTTTCCTGTGAAACAAAATGTGGAAAAATCCGTACGAAAATAATTGTTTCAAAACTGGAACTGGAAAATTGGACCTTTGTTTTTTATTGTTTTAAATATATAGATATATTGTCCTAACTTTTAAGAACAGAAACATTTTTTTAATGTAAATGCTTCAATAAAAGTTTGTAGTTTGATAATTTCATTCATTAATAGTTTTAAAATCTTAGTTTTTAAACACCAATTGGTTGAATTTGTATTATTCACATACATATTAAAACAATTTTACTTAAAAAGAAATAATATTTTCTTATTTTAAAAATTAATTAGAATTTAAAAAGGAAAGAATATTATTATTTAGATTTCTGTTTGATAGCTTACAATATTTTAATATATTTTCTTATCTGTAGGAAAGAAAATGTTGGAGAATGGTCTCAAAGAATTGCAGATTCTACCATTATTGATGATGTCTGTCCTGATATGAACTATGCAGTGTTTATATCATATGTGGAAATCTACAACAATTATATTTATGATCTGTTAGAAGATGCTACTTTTGACCCAAAACGGAAGTAATTATGCTTTTATTATTAAATAATTATTTAGAATTTTGTAGAGATTGTTTTAATTTGATTTTAAACCTAAACAAAGCTAAGCACAAAAAAAGATAAAAACGAATAATTTAAAAAAATCATTTTGCAATTATCTAAAACATTACTGTAATTTGAAAATTTTTATTTTTCGAAGAAATGCCAAGGTTTTAATTATACGAGACTAGAATTAAAATAATAATAATAATAATAACCTGTTAAATTATTATTAGGTGTAAATAAGTGGTTAGTGATTCATAAATAATATTTGTTATTAATTTAACTAATAGTATTAAAAAATGGGAAAAGGCAAATATAAAATTCAATGCAAACATTTTTTTTAAGAAGATGGCAAAACTATTCATCAATAGGTATCTTTTTTTTTCTTTTACTATTTCAGCTATTCAATTAACAGTAAGTGAGATAAAAAATACTGCATATTTCTTAATTTTATTTTTTAATGTCTAGCAGTAGTATAAAAAAACTTTTTTCTTTATCGTAAAAAGCTTTTGCAATTGCATTTTCAATTATTATTTCCTTATAAAAATAAATATATATTGTAAATATCTAAAAGTGTATTCAGTTTTAAAATGATTGATAGCTTTGGGATATTTTTTATGCTCTTCATTTCAAGTGCATATAATTAACAAGATCCAATATTTTAAAAGTCATTTTTAACTTTTATTGGTTTTTTTTTTAAATCTAATGCTAGCTGTTGATATTTCTTTGAATGGTAACATTGATTTTGAGAAGAGGTTATAGTTCTTAATCATAATCTATTAAAAGTTGAAACTATTGTATCAAAATTTAATTTTAATAATACTATACAGTTAAACATATTGTTCCTTTTTTTTTTTACAGGAAAATTTTTTTAATTTCTTTAAAAAAAAAGAAAAAACAGCAAAATCTGCTTGCCATTGTCCATTCCATGATCAATTTTGATATCAAAAACAATATGACATAAAATAAAGCTTTAAAATGAAAATAAAAAAAATTAAATGATTGTGACATTTATTTTTTATAATAATTATGTAGGTTGTTTAATAAAGACTACTGTTTATTTATAAATTATAAATTAATAAATTATATTAATAAATTAATTATTAATATATAATATATTAATATATAATATATTAATAAATTATATAAATTTATTTATAATTATAAATTAATAAACAATAATTATCAATATTTATTACCTAAATTATGATTTTTCCTAAAATACTCCTATTACATGCAACCTTATCTAAATTGCAAAATATTGTTATAATTGCAGGAACTTCAATTCAAAGATGTTGCGTGAAGATTCTGCTCACAATATGTATGTCTTTGGAGTTGTTGAAAATGAAGTAAAAACAGTGGATGAAGCTTTGGC
Source organism: Argiope aurantia (assembly GCA_026543865.1). Lineage (NCBI taxonomy): Eukaryota > Metazoa > Arthropoda > Arachnida > Araneae > Araneidae > Argiope > Argiope aurantia. The sequence goes on along the minus strand of JAPMOR010048411.1, from coordinate 200,604 downwards.
TCTCTTCTGTAAAGGGCAGCAAAAGAGGAAAGTAGCTAACACAGCTCTAAATACTGAATCAAGTCGTAGTCATAGCATTTTTACTATCCGAGTTGTTCAAGCTCCTCTGGATCCTCAAGGTGCTGAGATATTGCAGGTAAAGATGTTTATTTTATATAGGAATAATATAAAGATTATTTTAATATATAATCATTGAGTTTATTACTAAAGATTTAAACCAAATCTACTATTAAGTTCCTTTATTATATCATGAATATGAAAATATTATTTAAATTGTAGTTAAGTATTTGTCCCAGTATCTAGATTTTTTCATAATTTAATATCTGTATCTGAATTTGCTACATTACAGTTCACTTAATTAATTCCCAAGTTTTTTTTTCATGTTATATATAAGCTGTGTTTTATGTTATATTGAAGATCACTTATTTTCTCATCTGTAGGATAAAGATCAAATTATAATAAGTCAACTGTCTCTTGTTGATCTTGCTGGCAGTGAACGACCTCTCAGAACCAGAAATACTGGACAAAAATTACGAGAAGCAGGTATATAATTTCTTTAATGAGTGTTTTATTACTGAGAAGTATTACTTGACAATATATTTTTTAAGTTTTGAAATTGATGATGAAACTAGTTTAAGTAAATGAATAATTTATTAGAATTTTTTTTTTAACTCTTCATTCGATTTCTAGCATAGTTTAGAAATACTCATTATCTCTGTAATATGAGAATGGCTGAGTTTATGCTTAACATACATGCTTTGAAATAAATAGTTCGAAATGAAATGTTTCTTTATTTATTTGTTGATGCATTAAGTGGGTTTTCAAAAGCATATGTGTGTGTATATATATATATATATATATATATATATATATATATATATATATATAAGCATTATTTTATGTGAAGCAGAATGCAGTTTGGAAGACATTGAAGAGACTTTACATTTTTTAAATTCATTTTAATCCATCTGGAAAGCATAATTATTTACAAGCAGAGATGCGGACATGACATGTCCGTGGCTGCCGGCAAAAAAGCAGAAGTCGAAAAGGAATGAAATAAATTATCCCTCATCTTATATAACCTGAGATTTTGATAGGGAAAATATTTCTTCATAGTACTAATATATTAATCAGATTCTGACAGGGATTTCTGATGTGTGTCAATCACAAGTAAGGGAAACGCATGGATCTTTTAAAAAGAATGTGCTTACTGGACATTTTTCTACCCCTTCAAAGTTAGGTTATTAGCTGATTCAACAATTTTATAAAGCTTCTCTTGAATTAATTAAGCAGAGACAGTGGAATTGGATCACGAAATAAGAGAATATTTTAGAATGAAGTTACTATAGGCTAAATTGAGATTAAAAAAAACTGGAAATTAATTAAATTGAAATTAAAGTTTAAAATATCATTACATATATATAAGCATTATTTTGTTTGAAGCAGAATTCAGTTTTGAAGACAAAAACTCATTGATGTTTTACAGTTTGCTTTATTTTCTCTCTAATCCATCTCAGGAAGGCATATTTATTTACAAGAAGGCGCAGACAAGGCAAGTCCGCTCATATCAACAGATACTACAAGTTAGCAACAGTTAGAAGTGGCAAAAAAGTATTACAGAAACATTTAGAAGTGACGTAAAAAGAGGGTGAAACAAATTATCCCTGTCTTATATACTATGATGTCTTAATAGGGATCTCCATGGCATGTCAATCAAAAAGCAAGGGAAACACAGGGATCTTTTAGAAGAAATTGTCAAGTCAGCAGTATTTTGTTCCTTCACTCAGAGTGTGGGAACATTTAGGCTTTTAGCGGAATTACTAATTTTATAAAGCTTCTATTGAATTAATTAAGTAGAGAAAGTGGAATCAGATCAGGACATAAGAGAATGAAATTACTATGGGCTAAATTAAGATAAAACTTTGGAAATTAATTTGGATTAAATTAAGAGTTTAAAATATCATTACATACACACACACACATATATATACATGCTTTCTTTTTAATATATATGTATTATAATGACACATGTATGTAAAATGTTTTATGTTTTGATTATTAGCTCTTCATTTAGGATGCGTTGATTTTTAATCAGAAACTGCTTTTATGGTGATATATACATTTTTAGATTCTTGTTTATTTAATACATATATGATAAAGTCAGAAACTTTGATCTATTATTTATTGCATCTACCAAGACCATACATTTTCTCATTTGTGTAATGTCCTAATATTGTGAGATCATCAAAATACCCGAAATTGTAGCTTAATAAACGGCCAAACCAAAAAGCAAACATTGCTTTGCCTAAAAGTATATAGTAGGTAATGGGTCTTAAATCTAACAAAATAAAACTGTTATGAGGGAGGTCTGGAAAGCAGAATTTCTTTAGTTGAGTACAAATTAAAATCTTAAATCTTTTAAAGTAATCTTAATTCATTGAATAGCATAATATTAATAAACACTGAAATTTTCTATATTTTTCCCTTTCTTTGCCTCATAAGTTTAACCCTTTGCATTCGGAAAAATAATTCGATGCATAATTATTCACCTAATGCAAAGACTTGATATTTCTTCAAAAAATAACTATATGTAATTGCATTTTGAATTATCTCGTTTAATTAATTTGCATCTTCTTACTACTCTGCAGGTATTTTTAACAATCAAAATTAAATAAATAAAACATTAAAATGATGCATCGTCTTGAATAGTGAGTAAGAGTCACCATCCAAGTGCAAAAGGTTAAACAACATTATAGGACATAATGTCATCTAGACAATTTTCAATCTTATATACATAACCTTATATCTCTAAACCGATTATAAACGTGCATTTCACACAAGGTTTGGTAAAAGCAGTTTTGTGTGTGTTCTATTTTTGAAACAATTATAATTTTCGAAACTTAATAATATACTTTTATTATATACTTGAACTATCTCATATACTTGAAATCTAAGGGTGCTATAGAACTATTTAGCCATACATTTCAATGTTAAATTCAGAACTTTCAGCACAGTATACTCTTAAATAATAAAGTGATTGTTTTATGAATTCAACTTTTACAATCTGAAACTAAATGTAAATTCTTTTTCTTTTCAGGGAACATAAATAATTCTCTAATGGCTCTAAGAAACTGTATTGAAGCTTTGAGAGATTCACAGACCCAAGCCTGTTCAAAGGTCCATTCTTAAAAATCATTGTTTCTGTATCTTTCATGTGTTTAATGTGTTTCAGAAATGTGTTTAATATATTTCTTTACTACTAAGCTCATTTCTTATCCATATTTTTCTTTATGTAGATGATCCCTTATCGAGAGAGTAAACTGACACATCTATTTAAAACCTATTTTGAAGGAGAAGGGAAAATAAGGATGGTTGTCTGTGTAAATCCTCGTGCTGATGATTATGATGAGATAGTTGTAAGTAATTACTGTTTTCTTACTTTCTAAGCAAGTACTCCATGAGTGTTAGGATTCCTGGTTTAAATATGAATTAAAATTTCATATTTTTTAAAATGTTTACTTATTTTCTGCTCATTTTTTTCACTTGTTTTAACAAAATCTTAGAAATTTTTAATCCTGGGAGTGAAACAAATTTGACAACAATAAACACATTTCTAGTTCATGGATTATCTATTGTTTTAGCCTAGACTCAACATTTTTTCCAATAATTTGAATCATATTTTATTTCCTGTTCAAAACATTAAAATTATAGCATTATTTCTTATACAATATTTGTTCCCTAAATTTTGAAAATGTGTATTTAAATGTTTATAAGTAATGGGCATGTATAATTAAGAAAAAATAGGATTGTTAAATTATTGAGAAAGAGAACTCTATTTTATTCCATCCTGATTGCAACTTGATTATACTATTGTTTGCAAGTACTGAATGTCAGACTATTATTGTTTTATTTGTATGTTTATATATATATATAATATGTGTGTGTTCTTGTTTTATAATAATCAAGAATCATTTACTGTGAGGGATTTGAAAGAAGCAATATTTGTGTAATTCAATGACGTTTTATTTTAAAATTAGCAGAAAATATGTATAATAAGGATATGTATAATAAGGATAAGGATATGTAAGTTTTAAGACAGCTGCATCCCATATCACTGGCACTTTTTTCTAGCTCTAAAGAAAGATTTTATCTTTCGAAAACATTACTTAGAACTTTATAATATTGATTTGTTACATTCTAGCATGTCATGAAATTTGCTGAGAAGACACGTGATGTTTTGATCTCTCGTCCAACACCAATATCTACTCCACTTTCCTTAGCTTTGAAACCAGGAAGAGGAAATATCTATAAAGAAGCCGTTAAAAGAGCTAAAGAACAAGGAGGTAACATAACAATATTCTATATATTATTATTTATTTTTTTTAATGTTAGTTTGATTTCTGCGCTTTAAATTTTATTTGATTTCTTTTTGAAAAATATGGTAGCATGTTTCTTGATTTTGGTGCCTACATTTATTTTAACTTTTTATATGGAAATCTGGATTTCTGATGAATATGAAAATGGATGGTAGAGAATATGGTTAAACGAGAAAATTCTCCATCAGTTTTTCAAATTGTGCCTAAAAGAAATTATAATCTTTTCTACAGTGCTGTTATGGACATATAAAAAGAGAGAAAAAATAAACACAATGAAATTTTTAAAGAGAAATATATGAGAGAATAGAGCTTAATTTTTAAACGTGTTTAGATAGAGCTTTTTAAAAACTGAAAAACATTAGTCAGTCATTCTGAGTGTTTATTATATACTATAATGAAATAGTAAATATGATTATTGTTAATGTGCTTAAATTTTAGATCTTATGCATTTTAAGTTATCATCCATTTGCAATTAATTATCAGTTATTTCTATCATTAATTGTTTAGCATGTGTGTTAGTTAGAATTAATGCCCTTTAGAGTGAACCCATTAGAGAACAAGGCCATAAATAAAAATTGGAACATTGTAAAAGTTGTGCATTTGGCAGTGAACCTTGATGAATTTTATTTCTTGAAGAACAAAAGAATTCAGATAAATGCTTGGATTTTCACAGCACTTGACTTGGTGCAAAAGTATCTAACAGAAATATCTTAATACTGTTTATAATCTAGCAATTGTGTGGTATACATTTAAAGGAATATTTATTCCTTATGCAATAAGTTTTTCAGTATGGTTATTATATGTATGGTGACTGTTACAGTCATTGCCTTAGTCTTGATTACTGATTCAAGACTCTACCATTATTTAAATATTTTGTGAATATATTAAATCTGCCAAATTCTTTCACTTGTATGTTGTGAAAATTTAGAGGTGAGCTCAACTGTTGTCCTAATCACCTATCCATGATTCGAAAAGGATAATTATCTAACTGAAACAAACTAAAGTTTGTGGGAAATTAAATTACTGTGGAAATATCATATATTCAAAGTCTAAATATTGTACTTTTTTTTTAGGAATTTTTAATCTTTTATTTAAAAAAAATATGTATATTTTTTGTAATTGTGAGGCAACAACTGTTTGTTTTTCTATGAAATCTTATGAAAAATATTGGTAAGGCTTTTGTACTGCAGTTTCTATAACATTTAGATATTACATTGGCTGAATTCAAAAGCATTATTTGATATAAAGTTATTACTAAACGTGAAGAATAATTTTTTTGTCCTGGTTCTTTAAAGTAAATTACCAAAATATTAAATGCAATTTTAAGTTGAGAGTGTAAAATTATCTAAACTGTCTCTGTTTACCATTAAAAATCTATATTCAATAAAACTGTTTTTTTTTTTTTTTAAATTTAAGTAATAAGAAAGCAGATTTGTTTAGTATTCACAGAAAAAGTTGGAAGGAATGGGTGAAATAATTATATAGTTTCAAACTAATGAATACAAATACATTTTCTGATGTAAACTTTAAAATCTTGAATGATCTTTTTATATTTAATTTTATAAAGTGTATATAAAATGACATGGAATAAGATGTCATTCATCAATCTCTTATGTATTTTTTTTTCAGTATTTACTAAGGATCTTTTTCTTTTAATTGCACATAAGGAATTATTATTTATTTTTTAGTTCATGTGACTGAAGTGCTTGGTCCTGTTGTTTACACTTTGGGTCCAGATTTCCCTCCATTAACAGTATGTATTATCTGTTTTCCATGAAATAACATTTCATAAAATTATCATACATATATTTCTATCACTGGTTTAAAATGTTTTTTCACCTTTTATACTTCAGTATAAAAAAATAGTGTTAATATGAAGATTATTATATGTTTATAAATAATATATAAAATTTTAAGAATCATATCATTTCTATGATTTTTTTTTGCATCCTAAATTATTGTTATTTAGTGTTGTATAATTAATATAATTTTGATTTCTGTATGAATATCGAATGTTTGTATAAGTTACATGATAATTAAAAAACATTTAAAAATTATTATGGGATATCCTTTTTCGATTAAAGCTGAAGTTTTTGAATTAGATAATTTAATTGCAAGAATGTTTTTGTATCGTGTAAAGTTTTTCTAAAGAAATGTTTCTTTTGTAGATTCACCTTTTTGACGATGAATCTGTGTATAATAATTTAATTGATTTCCTTGAGAGCCGAATAGCTCGACGAAATGCTTTTATTCTAGACATTACTCGAAGACGTAAGTTAATTACTGTCCATTTAAATATTGTTAAGAATTATTTCATTACTGTAATAAGAATAATCCCTGTATTTTTCTGTGATAACTAGTTTGTACATTTATTTAATTGTTCATTATGCCCATATTGTCATTCTATGTATTTTATACAAGTTATTTGAATACTTTATAACAATTTGCCCATTAATGTTATTTTATTTTACAGAAGATGAATTTAGAAATAATTTACAAACTATTGACAAGGAAAATGTTCAATTGAAACAAGTAAGCGCTTGATGTTTTTGTTTTCTGCCACTGGTGTTTTATATTTGATTTTAAAACACGGAATTCATAATATTTTTGGAAATATTTTTTTCCATTCTGTTTTTTTCTTACAAAAAATTTTTCGCAAATGTAAATTCAGGATGGCTTAATATCAAAAATTGAAACTGTCCAGTTAAAGTATTTAAAAGTTTCTGTTACAAACTTGTTTGAAAAATTAAATATGATTTAATTAATTTTTTTATGGAAAGAAATTTTTTTTTAGAATGAAATTGAAAAACTAAAAAGTATTATTTGATCAATTTGGAATGAATAATGATTTTATGTTAATCAATCTATCTTTGTTGATTCTAGTGTGAAAAATTTATGTACAAAGAGTGGTTAATTATATTTAAAATATGATAATTGCAGGAATATCTTTCAGAATTTTTTTTCTTTATTAAAATATTTTAATTATAAAGTTTTTATTCCTAAATATGATACTTAATACTATTTATGCTCTTAAGTAAATTTCTAAACTCTTAGATTATGCAAAATATTTAGCTGCCATTTATTTATTTTAAAATTTATATATAATGTACTTCTGTATTAAAACCCTTCTAATTTGTAAATTTGATGGCAGGAAAAGACAATTTTACAAATGGATTTAGATGCTCGGGAAGAACAAGTTCGTAGCTTGGAGAGGAAGCTGTCTTCAACTGAACAGAGTTATGAAATCCTTGCACACCAATATCAAGAGGCTCAAAATCAGATTCAGAATTATCAATTTGAGGTAAGCATTTTTTTTAAACTATTATCACAATACTTTGAATGACATTGTTTGTATAGAATGTGGATATAAAATTCGTCCCTGTAAAGATTAACTTGGTACTTCTTAAATCCTTCTCATGACGTTCCCTTTTTTAAGAAGCACTCAAAAACAGGAAAGTAAATTTAATATTTAAAAATAATTGATGATTTTAAAACACATTTTGAATTGAAATTATTGTTAAAAGTTACATTGATCTTGTTATAGGAGTGATTTGCATAACTTCAGTTACAATCTCTGAAAGAAGGGACTTTGAAATCATTTATAATAATAGAATTGTTTTAATCAACTTCAAAGCTTGAATAATTATTATTTAATTCTCAACTAAAAATAAATTTTTTTTCTTCCTTTTAGTTTACATATTTTCCTCTAACAAGTTTTATCAGAAACCAGGAGAAAAATTATGTCTTAAAATTTTTTAAACTGCCTTAATATTTTTATTTTTTAACTTTTTATATAAATTTGGAGACAAATATTCTTCTCCTTCTTCTCATCTTTATGAATTATGAAATCTTAATTTTTAAATAAATCATTCTTTAGATTATTAGTTTTTAAAATTTAAATTAAAATAAATTAAATGCATTTCAGCATGAAAAAAGTTAATTATCTTTTCCTTCTTAAATCTCTTCTGACTTATCCTCAAAAAATTTTTTTTAAATATCAATATAGAAATAATTACTGATATAATCATGAGAAATTGACTAATGACAAATAAAAATGATTTCTAATTTAATGTGATTATTTGGTCAATTAAAAAATATTTGAAACTAAAATGGCATAAATAATTAATTTTTAAATAAATCCATTGTTTCAGACAATAATGGTGTTGAATACAGTTTAAGAAGTCCCACTTTATGTATGATTATTAATTCAGATTTAATGTCGAATTTCTTATAAAAATATATTAAATATGAATCATATGTTTCTTTAAAAAAAGAATCACATATGCTTTATTTTTGTTGTGCAATGCTATTTTAAAATTTTAATTCTTTGTTTTCATGTCCTTTTCAACATGAATTTCTTAATTTTATGTCAAATGTTGATTGTATAAGAAAAGCAGTAAGTAAAAATTTATGTAGAATTTTATTAATATTTCATTTCTAATTTGTCTGCCTTATAGTTGGATAGCAGAGAAAGAAGAATTGTAGATCAAAGTAAAGAAATCGAGCATGTTAAAATAAGAATGCAAGAAAAATTAGCAACGGAAAAAGATCGTTTAAAAAGAATAATGGTAAGATGTTTAATTAAACGCTTCTTTTACATCTTAAAAGAGTAGTGAAGAAAAGTTTGTTCTTTTACTGAGGTTTTTGTAATTTTTTTTTGTCCTCTAGATACTTTATATTCCATTTAAACATAAAATTTTATGATTTTATAAAATTAATATGCTTAATTTTGGGCTTTTAAAGGTGAAACCAAAGAAAATAATTAACTTGTGTTATAATTTCTTAACACAGAGATTTTAAATATATCTGCATATTTTGAGGAATTGAATATTTTTTATATAATTTTAAATATGCTTGCTTTCTCTAAATATGTGTTTCAGCAACATTCTCAATATTAAATCCACAACTTTAATAATTGAAATGGAATATAATTTTTTTACACCCAATATTTTTCTTTTCACTATATTAAAGAATTTATGAAAAGATTTTTTTTGTATTAGTCTTAATGCTCATTTGCAGTACTTGACTTTTATTAAAAATAATTTAATAATACATATTACTTTTTTCAGCTGCTATGTTTTATTAGTTATTGTGTTATTTTAAGTATTTATATATTTTTTAATTTTTCCTGCTAATTGGCATAATACATTTTTGAAAAGAAAATTTGCTTAAGCATTTTGCATTTTTGATCTTAAGGAAAGACGATTAGCAGCAAAACAAGCAGAGTTAGAAAGAAAAATGTGTTTAACTGATGAAAAGTTCCGGCAGTTAAGAGAAATTTTGAATGCTGATGATTGGGAATATATTGGAGATGTTGGTGTGCCACCTGTACCTCCTAGTGTAACTTCAACAGCTACTTCAGAATCGTCAGCACCTGAATCCCATCGGCCTAAGAGGCGATCTTTAGATGAACCCTTAGCATCAAATGCAAAGTTCAGCAAAACAAAATCTGAGCTTGGTAATATAAACTTTTTATTTTATTCTAATCCATTACCCTTAGAAATCATTTGGGGGGTACTATATGTTTAGTTACTATAGTACCTCCCAAATCATTACTATATGTTTATTCGCCTTAATCATTACTATATTTTTATTCGCTATAATTTTCATAAAAGATATATAAGGACATATATTTCTGCAGTATCAAATGATATCAAATTAGATGCTCTATTAAATAACTATAATATCAATTATCAAATATTTTGGCTTTATAAAATGATACAGTTAAATTAGATGATCTATCAGATAACTTTATAATATCAAATATTATATATATTTTTTATCTTAACATTTAATAATTAAATACAATATTCTTATTTAAAAACATGCTTATATTTTTCCTATAAACAATTTCTTGCATCGCCTTACCTCTTGGTATAATTCTTCTAAGCAAAAAATATTTTTTATGAGAAAGTTTAAAACAGTTTCAAAGCATTACTTGTGATGCAAATGATGTATATTTTAGAATTGATGTTGTGGAATTTAGACCCTTTCTTTAAATTTAGATGTCATGGATGTATTTACTTAATTTAACAAATCAATTTGTATGTGATGCATATTTTATTTATGAATTTTTTTGAATCAATTGAAATATAGATGTTATAATGTAAGAACAAAAACTAGTGAAAAACATTTGACAGTTAATTTAAAGCTGAAGTAAAAATATAAAGTTAATTCTAATTTTTTATTATTTATTTATTTTTGTCTTGTATCGTATAAGTTTCATTAGAACTCAGTTTGGCTAAATCTAGCTTCTGTAACATTTCATGCCTTCAATCAGGTTAGAAGTTTTGTTTAATATTACTTTTCAAACCTTTGTTAGTAATGGTTTGGTTCTAAAATCGATCTTTATTCATAAATTTTTATAAAACATTTGATATTGCAAATATGGTTTTAATATTAAAAATATTTAGGTGTATCTATAAATTCAGGAACTAACTTATTTTACAGATTTTAGATTTATTAAAATCTCTGTTTAAGTATATATAACTGATTATCCAAGATCTGATAAAGGACAATCTGTTTTACAACAGACTTCTTATAATTCAATAATCAATTTTGAATTTGTTAGCAGTTTTATTTCAATGTGTAAGAATTAATTTCCTATTTCATGATTGCATTCATTTAATACTTTCTTATTCTTCAGTTCTTAATAATAATGGATTTTTTTTTTGTGCTTTAACACCAAAAAAGGAATGGCATTTCTCCCTTTTTATTGGGTTTTTAGTTATTTTTGACTGCAAAAAATTTAGACTGTTCCAAAAAATTTTGTGTAAACACAATATTTGTCAAAAAAAAAATGTACGGAAGTTTCAAATTTGAAAGCATTTTTGTTACTATAACTAGAAACATTGTGAGATAATTGTGATTATTACAATTAGTTTTACATTTCTTCATTAATTTCCTCTTAATATTTGCATTTTACTTGTTAATGATCATCATTCATAGTTATGAGATAATTACATTTTATTTCTGCAGCTAAACACATTCCATAGTTGTGTTTTTTTCTCTCATTATAAGAATTTAACATGCATTCCTAGAATCTGATTCAAAATTTTCAATATTCCAGCCATCAGCCTAATCCTAAAATATAAAAAGTTGTAAATAATTTTTTTATTTTTATTTTGGAGGTATTGCTGGAAATTTGAAAGTATCTTTATTTTCTGGTATTTTATTTTTTAAATCTTGCATGCGTGTGTAATATGTAAAAATGATTTTGAAATAATTTTCTACTTAGGAATAATTTTTTGTAAATTATTCCTTTCCAATTTTTTTTAGATCTAAATTTTATTTTATATAATTAAAAGAAATTCAGATATATAAATAATTAATTTCCTCCTTAAACTAAAGTAAATTTTATCTTGTTGATATCCAAGCTCTAACATTTTTTATATTAAAAAAATAAAGCTCATTTAATAGATGTTAAACTTTCCCAGCAAGATGTTTACAAAAGAACCAAATATAGGAGTATAGAAAGTTGTTTAATTTCACAAAGCTTTTTGTACATTATACAAATCTATATATAAATAAAAAAAATAGATAAAATTTTTTAAAAATTACCCAGTTATTTTTAATCTCTCAATTCTTGACCAAGGCAATTTAACTTTTTAAATAATTTTTTTAATGTCAGTCTACAAAACTATTTTGTTAGAATACTTTTTTTAATTTTTGAACATGCACATCTGATTTATTTTGATTTAACAGATTTCCGTTCAACCAGACACAATACTCCTCAATCCAGTCAACAGGCTTCAAAAAATGAATTTGATGATCTTTTTGCTAAAGAAAACAAACCTCCAAGTTCATCACAACGGGTTTGTCCTTTTTATTAAATTTTTGTTTTCTTACGTCCTTTTTTAAGAACTGTTTAATGAACAAAATTAAAATGTGTTTGCAAACTCTTTTAAGTTGATAAGTATTATTATTATTATTATTTTTTTTTGAAAATTTTTGCATTGATTGCAATATATTTATGCGAATTATATAATCAAAATTAAAATTCTTATAATGTTTGCAATATATTTGTTAGTTATCATGCAAGACATATTTAGTGTAACAAGACGTCATTAATTGTTGCTGTACACTATAAATTGCTGTTTATAGAAGTCTCATATATTTAGAAAAACTCTTAAGAGAAGTTTAGACATATACAAATGACATTTTTACATAGGATTGTAAAGGAGAAAAATTTTACATAGGATTGCTGAGAGCAAATTCTTGGTAAACTTCAAGAATTCTCTATTTATTTTTCATTTTAATTTTCATTGTACCATTAATACATCCAAGAAACAATTTTCTTCTTCACCATTCAGAATAAATTTCAGTAAAATCTAAATCTTTGAAAAGTAATAATATCGATATATATATAATATTATAAAACATCACCTCTAGAACACTAGCTGGTTTTCCAGGAATATTGATTGTATTTAGTTTCGAATAAGTCGTTTAGATATACCTACATGACCATAATTCTGCTAAATTATTAGACATTAAAGCCATGTCTTATTTGATTTATATTTATTGTGTACATAAATTTTACTAATGGAGGAATTTTCCATAACATCATATTGCAATCAAAAATGTAAATGTCTAGTTCATTTAACTTTCACAGTCTTGCAAATTTTTTGTTTTAATTCTGTTTGTATGTCATCACAGACATCTGTTTAACGTTTTGTATGAATACATAGTTATTAAACAAAATCCTTTTTCTTTAACTTTCAACAAATAACTTTTGACAAATTTTCTTCAACATGATCGAAGAGAATCATGTGCTTGATTAAATAGTGAAAAGGATTTGAGTCTCAGATTAACAATTTAATTTGTTTTTTAAAATTAAACAAAAAAGGTATTTTTAAAAAAATTGCCAAAATCCAGGAAATGTTGCACAGATATTGAATTGGTATGAATAAAACGATAATTTTTAAAATTTTGAAATGAGGTAAAATTCTTTTTATGAAACAGAAAATGCTTGTACAGAGGCCAAAATTCTGCTTAATTTTTAATTTATTAAAAAAAAAATTGAGAATTATTTCAAGGTGCACATTTTTACCCACCAAAATATACACATGTCAAGTTTGGTAGCCCTAGGTCAAATGATCTGGTCTGTAAAACACCAACACATGCATACATAACATACCTTTATAATTAGTCGAGATAAATTTATCATTTTAAGAACTTATTTCATACACTTTTATATTTTTTTTTCCTTTTAAAATTGCTAAAATTTAAAATATAAATTTTAAAAAGAATTTTAGGTTAAAATAAATTTTAATTTATTTCAAACACTTTGTTTTCTTAGAATCCTCATTGTTCTTGTTTTGGATTCAGCAGCATCTTGGAATCATGCAAATCTATTATTCTAAAGAATCTTACTAAGCAATCTAAACCATATACTTTTGTGAAAAAATATGTGTAAAGAAATTCCAAGTCTTTACCAATGACACAATGCTATAATAACTTGTTTAATAAAATAATTCTTAAATTGTGTTGAAAAGTGCATTTTTATCATGAGATATATTCATTATTATAGCATTGCTCATCATACTTTAGAGTTGATGTTGAAAAAAAATGTTGGCTTTTCAAAAATATTTATTTTGCCAAAATAAAGAACTAAAACTTAAATTTTGGAAAGTTTGAAAATTTATTTATAAATAACTTGAATACATTGCAGTGGTTCTCAAATCTTTTTCATTTTCATAAATTTTAAAAACATAAAATTATTATTACTTTCCTTTTTCAAATTCGTATTTGCATTGTACTTTATTTTCATGTATCAATAAGTAAATAACAACAACAACAAAAAATCTAAATAGTATATATTACTGTAGGTATTAGAAATTTTGAGATCTGATACATTGTTATAAAAATTGAACTTTAAGGCATTGACATAAAGTTTTAAAGAATATTTAAGGATCTTTCCATAAAATATGTAGGTGCCATCTAAAAACTTTAGTCTACGGTTTGGGAACCACTGGTATTGTCTATTTTCTGTATGAGGTATATCTCTTAAATTTTTCTTGAAGCTCTCTAGATGCTCTGAATCTAAAAAGAATTCAATTTCCTCATTTGGAGAATGTTTTTCTGTTAAATCAATTAAAAGAAAGCCAGAAATAGTGAAAATTTCAGAATCGTATCTGAATCCGTCATCAAAAACTTCGACTAAATCCTTAACGAAAGTTCACCTCCAACGTTTTCTTCAGGGCTCTTATTCAATATGCTTGAAAGTTAAAGTAAGTTGAAAAATATTTATCTTGTCAGGGGGAAAAGAAAAAAATTTTACATTTTCAATTTATAAGGAATATTAAAGACACTTTACTTCTTTAGACTTTATAGATATTTTATTTATTTTTGTTGTTTTGGATACTCTGACACTCAAGTCATTTTAGGTACTTTTAGATAATATTTTAAAATCCTTATTTTTCAAGATTTTTTTCAGATGTTTGAAACTTATTTTAATAATGAGAAAATATCTGAATAAGAAAATGAAATTTCGTATGAAAGTGTAAATGAGGACAAGATTGATTACATTATTTGAAAATCGTTTTGTAAATGTTTTATATAAAAATAGCTGTAGACATTAATATTTTAATAAATTAATTACAAAATAAGAATTTTGAGGTAGAATATTAAAGTTTCTTTGGTATCAATTTCAAATTGTAATAAAAATGAAGCACAAAAATATAAAAAATGCTCAGTTTTTACAAATAGTTTTAATCTTATTTAATTCACATCCATGTGATGTAGAAAAGGCCAATACAAACCAATAGTTTTTCTTTTAATATTTTTATGAATATAAATCCTCTAAAATTGTTATTTACTTTAATAAAAATGATTGTTTATTGCTTTTATAATGATTATGTTAGTTCAACAATAGATAAAAATAAATAAACTTATTATCATTTTATTATGATTATTCTTATTATTAAACTTATTATCATTATGATTATTCTGAAATATTTATCTTAAAACTGAGTGCTTAGGAAACTTTAATGTCACCTGTTTTCAAATATTTAATCTTAATAATAGATTTCCATGATGCCAATAAACTGCAAGTTAGCTCAAAATGTCCAACAACATTACTATGATATCTTCACATATTGTTTGGCATTCAGTACATCAAATATCATTATGGGGATATTGTATAGAGTTTTGTTCAACAAGGCTTCTACAATCATTATATATAGTGCAGTAAAAATAAAGAAAAGATATCTGCCTAAAGCTTCAGAATTACAAAAAATTTACTTCCAGTTCATTACACACAATCTCACTTTCTCAGAACCAATCATTTGTGGTGGTGATGGGAGGGGGGGGGGGCAAGCATCTAAGATTTGGAGATGAGAAGTTGCCAGATAAGTAAGTTTGTTATTGTTATCCTTATTATTTGGGACTCACTATTTTATATTGATTGGAGTAAAGAATATTAATTTTAGTGAAAGAATGTGCCTTCCACTGAGGGGGAGGGAGGGTATTGTATTTGCTTTTAATAGTACTTCTTATTTTCCAAGTACTGTTACAATATAAATCATTCAGCTTAAGAGGGAGGAGAGAGAAAGTAACTATGTGTTTTTTTAATTATGATACTTTTCTATTCTTATTTTATAATTTGTGACAAGTAAATTTATGTTATTATAAGTATTTCACACTTGGAGTTAAATAGATGGAAATACAAATCTACCATCAGCACTTGGTTGCTGAGAAAGTTTTAAAAACTTTAAACTGCTTACTTTTTGTGTGATTTGTGTTTGAAGATGAATTTTTTTAGCATGCCTATGCTATTTTTATGTATTTTGCATGCATTATTTTGTTTTACTCTATGAGAGTATAACTTCTTTATTAATATTTTCTTTAATATTTCATCAGAGTGTTGCTATTGCAAATCTCCGCCACAGAAGATCTCAGTCTAGTTCAGGTGTCTGGATTGAACACAAACCATTAGAAAATCTTCCATTAAGTAAGTATTAAAAAAGTTATCTAGAGTTCAGATTCTTTTTTCCTGACATATCATCAAACTCAAAATCTAAGTAATAGATTTTGAATACTTGATTTCCTATCACAGAAAATTTGAATAACAAATAGAATAGGCTGAAATAGAATGGGTATAAATGTAAACCATAAAATTAGTACTAAATCAAAAATATTGTCGGAGGGGGGGGGACATAACCAAATATTATTTCTAAATGTATGTTTATTTATATGCCCAGTAGCATTCTTCAACACATACTTTGCATTTCAGTTTGTGAAAATTTTATTGCACATTATCTAAGTTTTTAATTGCTACAATTCTCTTTTTATTTGCAGTTTTTATTAAGGTATCTGCATATATATTATTGCATCAAGTATTAAACCATAGACCTATTATCTGTCATCAAAATACTTTTACGTTCCTTTTCTTAATATTGTTAGTCACTTAAAATACAATTTAATCTCTTATAAAAGCCAATATGAATATAGTAACTCAATGTTCCTCAAATGGCTAATTATGTGTCATTTGTTCTAGGAATCTTTATAATATATCTATTTCATCTATATATAATATATTCATGCACAAAATAAGAAGGCTTTTTGAAATTAATTATAATTGTGCAGCTCAAAACTTCTTTAGTGCTGAATATAAAAGTTGTATGGTGTATAAAGAATTAATTTATCATTTTCTTACCTACATATCGAATATATAAGTGCAGGCAATGACACAAATATTGCAGCTGGGTTTAAATAATATTTAATGACATTCTCATATTTATGATGTATATAAGAGCATAGCAATTTGCATGAGTTTATAGCAGTCAGTTTTAGTTTACAATAGTACGAGCTATATCTTCATAGTATGAATGCATTTAAACATTTTATGCAACTTTGCTCTCTTTATTTATATTGGTCTATATTTTTTTAAAGAATCTCTTCTAGAGACCTTAAAATTGTTTAAACATATTTGTATTTAATGTGCACTGGCTTATAATCTATATATTTTTATAAATGTGATTTTACATCTTCATTTAGTTAATTATTTAATCCCTCAAGTGTCTGAAAATTTTAATTTCTTTTCTTTCTGTTCTTCATGTTCTTTTCAAAAGTGCCTAACTCATTTATAGATAAAGTTTGTAAAAAAAAAATTCTGATTAAAAAAAGTTTTTAGATGGCAGAATTTAAATTAATTTTGGCAAAAAATAATTTATCCCCCTTAAAATCTTGTTGTTTAAAGTTCAAAGTTATGTTTTCAAAATTATTAATTCCTTTTAAGATCCAAGGAGTCAATAGAGATATTTGTGATATTTTAATACTTTATTGTGCATTTTTAATATTTTTAGCTATGCTGTAGTTATTATTTAAATAAAAAGAAATGACATTTCTTATATTGAGATTGGCTTTCTTGGGACATTATAGCTACAGTTTTACAGCCAACAATGAAAAAGAAAAAATCAGTAAGTAAGCTGAATGTGAAAGATGTTACAAGTGCAGATGTTTCAAAATATGTTTTACAACATCAAGAACAAGATTCGCAGGGTGAAGTGGAAACTCAGTTATACAAGGTATTCCTTATTTTTTATATCAAAACCATTTTGAGTAACAAATTATTTATTAATTTATTTTCTCGAAGATTATATTATTGCATGAACAGTGTCTTGTATTCATTTATTTTGCTTTAAATTTATTAAAATAAAAACAAACAGATCTCTTAAAAGTTATTTCTATGTTCACTATCAAATTGATTATAGTGACAGTTTGAAAATTCGAGAAACTATGTAATTATTTCAGCAATCTGCATTTCCCATTTTTATTGAATTCCTTTAATTATGGACCCATTATTTTTATCTGTCGACTTTAAGATCTGACAAATTAGTTTTTAAAGTGAAATAATTCTTTTCATATTTAATCAAATATACAATCTTAGAGATATTTTATCCCTAGAACTTTATGCATTAATTAAGCAATTAAGTTTTCACTTTTAATGCTTACCAGATTTTATTATATGATTTTTTCAGATTATGTGGTAATTAATGAAAGTGATTCCTTCCTTCATCCCTCTTATTGATACCACTAATCTTCTGGTCTTTTGAAAATTGTAAAAGCAGAGTAATACTCTGTATATGCGAACAGGAATAGTCAACTTTTGAAATAAACTTTGAAATTTGAAAAATCATCTTATAAGGTTATACCATTTATTGTCATTTATGAACTACTATCATTTATTGTCTTGGCCATGTTGAGACTTTTTTGTTCTCACATGAATATGAAGAAAATTGTCTTTTAGTGGCATCTTGATACCAATTTAAATATAAAAAATAATTTTTCTTTTATCAAAATTCATTATAACATCAAGATTAGGAAGGATATACTGTCTATAGAGCAAAATTTCTATCAAGTAGAGTTCAGTATTGTCTCATGTGTATGCAAAAATGATATATATGTAATATAATATTTTAATGGATGAAACTGTTTGATATTTGGCTATCAGTTTTATAAAGATAATTTAATTTTGGTATTAATTTTTTTAATTGGATCCGTTATTATATTTAAGATAAAGATAAATAATTTTTTTAGAAGGAAAGCAAATAGAAAATTTATTGAAACTTGATTAAATTATTATACAATTGGGGGGGGGAGTAATAATAAAATAATTATATGGATTTAAGGGGAGAAACTATCTTCCTTCTTCCGACTTTCAATCTTTTATTTGCAACATTTTTAGTATTTTGAAAATATGCTTTAATATCTCAATTTTTTATTGTTGTATTGATTATGAATGAAAAGCTATCTGCATTAAAAAAATCTACAGAAATTTACTTAAAAAAAATTCCCACAAAGTTTTCTTTTATAGTACATACTTTAATATGACTGTACTTATTATTAAATCATATATACTTTCATGGGGACCATATACCATGTCATGTAAGCTTAATAACAAAGGAACTATTAATTATTGTGGGATGCAGATTCTTGACTAATACATTTATGTATAATGGTAATAATCAGTTTATAAGGAAATACAAACTTTAAATGATTGCATAGCAAAATTTTAGAATAAATTATTTAAGAATGTTTATTCAGTGTTAAATTGAATATTTAATTTTTTATTATAAATTTGATATGGGTCATTTTTGAAAATGTATTTAAAATATTATATTATTTAACCAGCTTTCTGTGGGCTAAATTTCATAGCTTAAAAGCAAATGTTTTACAAGATATAAGGACTCAACTTCAAGATCAAACATGCCCATTTTGATGTATATTAAAATGTGAAAGTGTATGTATTCAAGTTTAAGTACAGTATTTTTATCATCTGAACATATTAATTCCAAATTAGAACCTTCTGTGACCTAATAATAAGATCTTGTCTTAGGGGCAAAAAAGCTCTATCAAAGATTTGCTTGGATAAACATTATTTGCTATTGTGTCACTGAAATTTGGAAAGGGAATGCTAGTTCAGGTGTTATCCTTGTCACCTGATCACAGTTCAAAATTAATAGTCATCTTAAATTCTAATTTTGCTTCAAAATGAAATACCTACATTTTTGTAATCAAGTGTTCTCTTTATAGGGTGATGTGATTCCTTCAGCAGGTGGAGGAGCTCAAGTAGTTTTTAATGATGTTGAAAAACTGAGACAAGAATCACCTCCTACATCCTATAATTTAAGGTGAAATTTTATGTTTTTTTTATTTTTATTGAGATAAATTTAAATTACATTGAGGATTCTTGATTGTTATCTTTTAAGAATAAGTTGGAAACTGTAATTCTTGCTTTAGCAGATGTGATATATACATATCAAAATGACATTCACTATACAAATTAATCAACTTTTTTGTGATTTCTTTTATTTTTGGTATAATTTAATAGTTCTAAATAGTATCAGAAGATGTAAAGAATTAAGGTGTTAGTTTAAACAAACAAACAATTAGATTTGTTAACACAAAGCAACTCGCAACAGCATGAGACTGAGAACTTATCCATCACTCGTGGGACTCAGCATTTATACACATATGGAATATTCTAAAAAAAAAAAAAAATCTAATTTGAATATTTAAGAAAGATCTAGAAACTTGTAGATCCTAGATAACAATTTAAATAAAAGAATTCCAGTCTTTGGATAAAATACAGTGGTTGGGATTCGAACTCCGGACCACCAATCTTAAACAAGATGCTCTGCCAACTGAACCTCGTGATTGCTAGTTATTTTAATTTATGCAGCTTTATTATATTTAGTAGAATTAATTCCATATAAAGGAAAAGAGATAATTAAAATCTTTGATTGCCCACTAATGTCATTAAAAAGTACATCTATGTTTCATATGTATTTTTAAGTAATTTTAAGATCCTATATTTTTAGTAAAAAATTCAAACATTCTAATGATATTCCTTGATTTTATCATAAATATTTTATAAATATATTTAAAAGAATATGATAAGAAAATATTAAGATTTTAAGAAATCACATTATTTTTGTATTAATTTCTGCAAATCTGCTAGAATTTTATTAATATCCAGATACATTTTTTTTATGGTAAATAGGAGGCAAAAATGTTCAAAATTTTTGAAATGGAATGTCAAATTATTGCTGTATCTTAATACTTTTTTTTTTTTTAAAAAAAAAGGTAATATTTTCCTTTGCCAAGATATAATTATCATTGTTTTAAAAATAGAAAGTTAGGTAAATTCCTTAAAGAAAGACTACCTTTTGCAATGATTCTCATGATATGACTCTGAGAAAATTTCTGCAGTTCTTCACCGTTCATGGATCCTAGAACCCCCAAACTATCCATTGTTCAGAGGTCTATGTATATAACATATAACATTTTGTCCATGTTATTTTGTTAACAAGATAACTAGAGTAATGTTGTTTGGCTTTTAATTGGCTTGGGATATGTTGTAAGGAATGTAAAAACTCGGATAAGTTCGTTGATGGGCTATTTTGCTCAAAGGGTGTGTGGAAATGATGGGGAGAGTTGAAATTGTCATTTCCTTGTAACTTTAAAATTGAAGAAGAAACTAGGCAAATTCATGTCCCATTATGACAAATAATTTTTGCACTTAAAGTTTTTTGATAGCTGCAATTGCATAAAATTTAGAGGCTAAAATATGATTTTCAACCCTTAATTTTGACTGTATTTAACATAAAACAATTTTTGCTGAAAGTTTTGAAAATAAAAATGTAATGAATCTTTTATTTTGTGTTCCATACTTTGAAATTGTTTAAATGCCTTTGAATTAAAGATCAAGAGCTTAAATAAAACTAATTAATAAAAAGAAAAGGAGAAAGAGTTATGTAAAAATGATCAGCTTTAAAATTTTCAGAAGCTGCATATACTTTAGTTCTTTTGAAAGCATTTTACTATAATCTAAAAGCAAGAGTACAAATGTGTTTACTTTATTTCTTCGGTACCAGCTTTTTCGTGAAGGTGGAAAAAATTCTGGCTAAACCTGTGAATATAATAAAAAAGATGAACACATTTAGTAACTTATCGTCTTTAAAAAAGTTACAATTTGGTCCTGCATGCTGCCAGGTTCCCCTTATATGGCAATTTCTCTTTAAAAAATAAACCAAATTATTTTCTAAAAACTGCATTTTTTTTTTTTCATGACAATATATATATAAAAACAAAGCATCACTCGCACGCTCTTAACCATTTGGAATATGTACCCTTGAAATTTATTAGACCTTAGCTCCTTAAGAAGTAGATTTTTTTTTCGATGTGATTAAGAACTTTTCAAAAATTTAATTAATATTTTGCAATTTAAAGAAAATACTTATCATGAATATGATTGTTCAGATATCTGTTATCCTCCCTATTATTATGAAAAGATATATTTTTGTGTAAATGATTTTTTTTTTATCATTTATGTACAATTTTCTAATTTTTACGTCATGCTTTTAGGAAAAGGAGTGGAGACAGTGTACCACTTAGAGAAGTTGAAGACAGAGTGAGTAATTTGTTTAATAATTCCTCATACTTTATATCTTGACGGTGGCAATCTTATGCAGGTTAAACCAATCAACTTTTGCTTAAAAACAATCCTGCCCAATAATTAAAAACATACCTGTCATTGATCATCTACATGAAATCAATATCAGAAGTTTTGCTTGTAGAAATTTAAACAATCGAGTGTTGGCTCTGATGTCATATTTGTCCAATGATTTTGAGCTCCACCCTTGGTATTACTTTAAATGAAATGCTAAAATGATCAATAAATAAATAAATATCAAACTAATATTCTTAGAATTAACTAATAATTCAATTATCTAATTGAATGCAATGCAAGTTTT
Organism: Argiope aurantia; assembly: GCA_026543865.1. Taxonomy (NCBI): domain Eukaryota; kingdom Metazoa; phylum Arthropoda; class Arachnida; order Araneae; family Araneidae; genus Argiope; species Argiope aurantia. The sequence continues at coordinate 177,971 of JAPMOR010048411.1, read as the reverse complement.
GCCATGTTTTTCAATCAGAAGATATAGCAACAAGTGTGCTGCCCTTTTCTGAAAAAAAATCTCAGATATGAACTTAATATTGCATGGAATCAGCATTTCATTGCACAAGTTTGCAATATAAGAGAATAAATTTTTTTTTCATAAAATGTTATCTTTATATTTAGGCAATAAGGGATCTTAAATCCAAAAATATATCAATTTTTATAAATGGTAAGATATTGAACGACATGTTTTTATATAAAGTATTTATCTTTTGAAATTTTTTTATATTTAATTTTCTTCTAGTGCACAGTTTCAGTTGAGTGCCATGGATATCCGTCCAAGATCCTGTAAGTATATGTTATAAAGAATTGTATATGTTTATGTAAAAATGGCTTGGTAATTATGTTTTTTCTTGCATTTTTAAAAATTTAATTCAATGTTCCTCTTTGTTTAATTTAGGAAGAAAAAGCGATCCAATTGAGGTGCTTCTGTATATAACTATTCATTTTGAATGTATATCATCCTAGAAAATATATTTTGTGGTTTTGGTACTTATTTCTAGAACATTTCACCGACCTGATTTTCCAAAAGGACATTATTTTGCTTCGTGTTGGCATTTATAGCTAGATGTATCAAAATTTATTTGTAATTTTATCAATACTTGTATAATTGTGTATTTTAATTGCTGCATAGTTTTATAATAAATAGATAAAAACAATGTGTTTGTTTTTGCATTGATTTCAATTTCAATTTTTGATATCTGAATATAAAATTTTACTTTTTCCACTTAACAGAATAATAATTTATTTTTGACATTAAATTATTATTCTGTTTGTTCAAAGATTCTAGAGGTGCAATATATCTATTACAGAAAATACGTGATAGACCAGTTGGTAGTACATTAAAGTAATGCTAGTAATAATGGGAAACAAAGAACTGAAATTACAAGGATCACCCTTCCCCCGTTTTCAGTGAAAAGTCCAAAAGCCTGCTTAGGAAATACTGATGTAGATAAATGGGTTTAAATCCGTTTAATGGATTTTTTTCAAAAAACTGAAAAATTATCTATTTCTGAAAAAAAAAATTATTAAATTTCTAACTAATTCTTCTTTACAATCTGATTTTGAAAAATATTGCAGATTTCTCAATAGTAATAAAAGATGCTAAGAACTTATACCCTAAATATTTCATTATTCTAATACTTTCATGAACACCAAACTTCTAGAAAGATCTTTTTGATCTTATGCATATTATTATTATATTAACAGCAAATATTTCGGTGAATTTGAGGCAATTTTAAACAGGAAATTATATTTGTCTTCATTTGAATGCAACTTTATACGACTCAGTCCCACGAAGCATTGTCAAGGACACTGTAATCTTCTTAAATAGTTGATAATTACATTAAGTAATTATCAGCTTTCTTAAGAATTTTATGGAAAATCATTTCACAATTATTTTTATTGGTTTTGGAATTGAACTAAAACTAATATAAAAAATATAATGAAATGTAAAATCAAAAAGTTAATCTCTTAAAGTTATTAAGTTAATTCCAATGTTAGAAACATACTAGGTTAGCTTAAGAATCAAACATTGTTATAAAAATTTCTTCATAAAAAAAATGAAGGGCCATGTGACAATAAGAGATACTCAAATATAAAAATATTTATCAAGAGGTACTAGAGGGAAAAAAGTTAAAAGCTATTATATTAATTTTTTTTGCTTGGTTTTCTAGCTTTTAATGGCTTTTCTCTGCGGAGTATTTTGAAATACCTGGATAAACTGTAAAATGCAGTTAAGAAACTAAAATTATTTTTATCATTATCATTTACTATAGAATTTACGTTTAGAAATATAGTGTTTAAATTATAAATGATATTCTTTACATCATTTGATAATATATGAGTATCCATTCTTGCTGGGAGTCTCAACATGTTTGGCATTTGCTAAGAATTCTGTATGATGTTCCCGAATCTGTTTGAAAACCGTTTTAAATTAAATATATTGTCCTTTGTTTTAGATTTTCAGATGTCATCCATTGCATGCTAAAATAATTTGCTACGGACATTAGTCTCTAAACAAATATTTGAACAACCTTTCTATTCCAAATCTGCATTTTACACATGAGTAAATAGGCAGTTACCTATGAGCCCCACAACTTTAGAGACCCTCACCCTCGAGATTTTTTATATGCCATTTTAATAGTTGTACTTAATTATGCATAACTTAATTCAAATTAAAATGAGGCATTTTTTTAAATAGAGCATTTCTAATTATTTGCCTTTTCAAATTTTTTATTTTATAATTTTAAAAGACATTCATTCTTATTATTAAATATTACATAGGTTCTGTTTTGTCACTTTTTAAAAGTATTTTGTTTAAAATTACTTTTAAGTTTTTGTGTCTTTCTTTTAAATGTGATGTATTGTAACCAGATTTTTAACAAATGATCTATAATTAATCATTTTGTTGTTTCAAGTTACCAAAATTTGCTACCTAAACAAAGATTTAATTAAAATCGATAAAAAAATATTTGAGAGAAAAGATGGTCTCGAGGTTTACTTTGTAAAATGTCCCAAATTTTAGCAATATATATTTTCTGAGATTATGGGACTTTATGCTGTTAAAAACCGTGGCAAAAGTATGTATTTCTTTTCAATAATACATGGTTATTCAATTTCTGATATTCTAATATACAGTATTTTCTGTTACCATCAAATCCAAAATTACTGAGAAAACCATAATTCCTTTTCTCCATATCGAATAACGCGATTATTGATCTTTTTGAAAGATTGAAAAATCGATATATACCAGTGAGAGGGCTTTCCTCAAAGCTTTCTCTCATATTTTCTAATGACATTCAAGAGAATGCTTTGCATGGCATTGGTGTACAGTAGTTACAAAATATTAATCTGTCACGTTAACTTAGTATTCAAAAGAAGGCTTTGCATGGCATTGGTGTACAGTAATTACGAAATATTAATCTGCGATATTAACTTAGTATTTTTTACTGATTTTATCATATAATCTTTTTGAGATTAACCACTGGCATGCAGTTAATAGTATCCGAAAATCGAATTTGTGTGGTAGGAGCTTTTTCTTAATCGATCGAAATAAAGTTTTGAGACAAAATTGTACTTGTAGTTTCAAAATCCCATACCAAATTTCATATATTTAAGTCATTGCGTTTTTGAATGATTACGTGTACATGGATCTGAAAGTACCGACGGACCGAAAGTCGCCCCTTAGTTGGGTTTAGCTCAAAATTTGATAGGCTTTTATACTAACGATGTTAAATCTGTATATCAATTCCATCTAGCTCTCTTCGTTTTGCAATTATCGTGATAATTTAAATTTGAACAGCCGGATAGACAGACTTTCTCTGAAAGAATTTTGCTCAAAATTTGATAGAAATCTGCAAATTTAGTGCAATGACCATATACCAAATTTCATCCGTCTTGCTCAAAGCGTTTTCCGAGTTGAATTTGTCACAGACAGGCATAACAAAAATACGTTTTTCTATCTCAGGGAAGTCTAAAACATGGAGATTCGTCAGAATCTCGTGTTCGAATTTTTTGACGAGTATTACTTTCTTTATACTTCGCATACGAGAAAGTAATAAAACGCTAACGTACGTGGCACAGAAATCGCATTCATTATATATTGTTGTTTATTATATATACATATTAAATTTAAATGACTGCATTCCGAAAGAAAATAGTTCAGAATCTTTTCAGCCGCTGATCACAACGTTGTTTAGTTTTTTAATTCCAAGTTGTTTTGTTTTCAATACGGAGTTGAGTTGTTACTCGCTTCGTCGAAGATCTCGGATTCATGCGACAATAGACTTAACCATCAATAGATAGATCATCATTATGACTTGCCTCCCGAAATTGATATTCATATCTTCAAAACAATAATCTAGCAAAAGTAATCTTTGAACTATATTAAAACTAAAAAAAAAATGATATCAATTTAATTTTGGGGCAGTTTATTCCTTTAATTGACTTTAATAATATTTTTAATTAAATTTGATACAATATCTGTAAAAATGCTTATAAATGCTATTTGAAATTCATACTTATCCATCAAAACATTGTCACCTGTTTTTACCAATCATTAACTCCGTACTAGAATTTTTATTTTGTAAAATTTTAATATCCAGAAAATTGATTCATTTGAATTCATGTTTTTCAATCGTATCAAACGATAAGGTTAAATGCTTTTTTCAAAATGCATTTTGTATTAATCTATTAACAGCCTAAAAAGTCAATAATCTGATCGAAGAAGCTAATCGACAAAGCTAACTAGTGGCAATAAATGTGGCGAAAAGCATTACCAAGATGTAGCAATTCAGCTCTGTTTATCCTGAAGGAAAAGAGGAAAAACGACGCGCAGCACTGCGATGGATTTTATAATAGATATCTTTTTAAAATGTCAGTTTAATGATATGGTTTTCAAAAAGTTAATTCAATTTTATCTAAGACATGAAACAAATATACGGGGCTCATTTTGGAAAAACAGATGAAGCTACAACACTGCCATTTTCTACTAAATGCTAATCCTAAGGCTTAGTACGAACATTTAAGTCACTAAAATGTTTTATTATAATATTTGTGAAAAAAGAGTTTTCTGATTAAAATTTGGCGGAATTATTTTTCTAAACTACTGAAAAGAAAAGGCTGGTAGGTTTGTCTTTAACGAAAAGGCGACAAGAATTTTTTTGACAAGGCAGTTGTCGCTCTCAAGTTTTACCAATGTCGGGTTTTTTTTTTAATAATAAAATTGCTTGGTCGAACACATTTTCAAAGATTTTTTTATTTTAACTGACTTCTCAGTCCTGGAGTTCGACGATGTTTGCGACTATGATTCCGAGCTTTGATCATGCCATCAACATGGGAATAAAACTTAAGTTTCTTCAAGAAAAATTGAATTGGCGCAGGCATTCATAGAAATTGGTGACACTTCCAAAACTCTACATTTGTTTTCCCGCGTTTTTTTTTTTTTTTTTTTTCCTTTTACTACTGTGATTGCAGCTATAATTAGCTGTCTGCACATTAGTAGCTACGCTAATCCGATACGCTAATGATCGCTAATCTGTTCTTAGCCAAGTTTTCTTATTTCTTGTTGTGGTGATTCTCCGCATTTTTTAAAAATCAGTTCTGATTTCAAGTGTTAATATGGATCTATTTAACGAACGATAGAAGCTGCTTCGGACGTTTGGGGCTGTACGATTTATTTAGAATTTTGCTTTGGAATTAACCAAAATCAAAAGTTATTAAGCACACAACAAATCACAGAACAAGATCGATGAAATCGGATGATGGAATCTTCGGAAAATTGGATAGAAATTTTCACATTTGGTGTATTTGGACGTATACAAAATTTCAACCGTCTAGCTCAAAACGTTTTTGAATTATCTTTGTCACAAATTGGCGGAAGATTTTTTTTAAAATGTGTGTTTTAAAAATGTGAATTGAGGGAGGTCTAAAACGTGGGGAGTCGTCAAAATCTCGAGTTCGAATTTTTTGACGATTACTATGCTTTTTCTTTACACTGTATATGAGAAAGTAAACAGTTATTGTTATTATTATTAGTTAATATTTCTTTACCTTCATAGCATTTCAGTTTAGGCATACACTTACATAAATGTAATCAGTTATTTAATTTCCATTCTCAAAATAGTGAAAATATAAGGATAGTAAGTAAAAGTGTTCATCTTTGAAGTTTTGTGTGTACTACTAAATGTTTCATAGTTTATAAAATGTATTACAATTTTTTTGTGTGCTGATTGTATAAAATATTCCATGCATTACAACAAGAAAGTAAAGCTTCAAACTAAAAGAGAGATATTACATTTTTATACTTTCATTTATATTGCAAGAAAGAGCAGCATTGCTTGAAAAAGAATTACTATATATATATATATATATATATATTGTGATCACAATAATAGAAAGCATTGTATAATATAAACTTTTAAAAATATAATTGAAAGTTTTTTTTATAATTAAGAAAAATATTGTATGGAAATTAAATTGATACCGTTGTCAAACCTTTTATTTATTTATTTTTAGAATGTGTAGAAATAATTTTTATCCCATATCATCTTCAGAAGTTATCAGAAGGAAATAAAGCTTCAAAAGTTAAAATTTTTCTTAATTTTTAGTTGAAATTTTCTAATAAATGAAAAAAAAAATCGTTCCGAAGTACACAATCTCGTCCTCAAAAGTATGTTCATACCAAATTTAGTTCCAAGTGAAACCGTCTCTGATCTGTAAATCATCAAAAGATACACGCAGATACACACGTTCGCTTTTATTATCAACCGTGATTAAAATAAGGAGCTTGTTGATCATGAAAGAAAACATTCGTGTCTGATATAATTCCAAACATTTTTTTTTGTGATTTTGTTTTTACCAAACAACGCCACCATACACGTGTAGAATGTAAGCATATCTGTAGTAGATTTCCAATTCAAACATAATATTTCCAAATGGGACATTTTAAAACCCTGTTCTTATCTTTGATTGAAATATGGTGAAAGCACGTGATGTCCCGTTGCAGCAGGTGGAATCTTCCCATTATCAGTCTTGCTTTATGTTAAATATACTTTTTACGCCTATTTACTTTCTGATAAACTCTATTTTGAAAAATTCTTTTTCGGAAGGATAGATTTATTTGTGCTAATAGTGTGTTATCAAGAGATTAAAAAAGTTTACTTAAGAATTGCCTACATGAGAAATGTCTTAAATCTTCATATGCGATAAGTGTTGAACAGTTTAATATTCGTCAAACTGACTGCTGACTGATGGACGTGTAACATTTTATGAAAGAAAAAAAAAGTTTCGAAAAATTGCAAAAAATATTTTTTAACGAAACAAATATTTCAGATTTATTTTTTTTAAATATAAGGGAACATTTTCATTCGCAACAACCAATATGTAATGAATGAAAAATATACAGTGATAAATTATTATCATAAAATAAAAAAGGTACACAAACAAAAAGTAAAGCAAGGAAATTTAGAATTTCCAAATCTTGGAACAATTCTGAATTTTTTTCTTCTTTTGTCAGTAGCAAATGATAGCATTTCTGTTAGGTTACTCGGGAAATTTCTATTCTTTTTCCATAGCTTATTCCGATCATTATAGGAAATCTGAATTACTGTTAAGAATCTTTGAAACGAGACATTTCTTGAAAAATAATTTTCGCGAATATTTGTATCCATTCAGCATAAGCATTGGTTGAATTGTGCTTGTCTGGTGTCATTGAAAATGAAAAGCAAAACGAGTATTTTCGGTATTTAATACTTGTTTATCGGCGTAAAGAAAATACAAGAATGCTTTTGAAACCACAACGGACAGAACTTAAATCGTTAAAAAAATTAAGGAGGATTGAATTTCTCATAAAACACCAGCAACATTCCAATAGGTCATTCATGGTTGATGACCTCCAAATAAAGGTTGATGATCATCATAAATAAATGAATGATTCGTGAATATCACAGAGATTCAAAGTGTCCAATTCTGAATATTTCCTGCGACTTGGCTTTGATTATTACCTTGATGTCTAGGTATCCCAAATTTTAATTCCCAAAGAGAAATCTTTAAATGGAATTGGTTAATTATAAAGGGATAGACTTTGACTACATAATGTCTGTCTAAATAGGGGGTGTTGGAGTTTGGCTGGAATGTCTTACCGCTCCTTTATATATTTCATCCTTTCCAAGTGCGATTTATTGCTCAAATATAACGAAAGTGATTAACTTTTGAAAGATATGTTGCTGAGCAATGAAAAATAGATCTTTACAGTTGAGAGGGAACGGCCGGGGAAATATTCGAGTGGCTGCCATCAACCACCGACATGGTTAATTTCCATTACCCAAAAGTTATACTTTGCTGGTGGCGGAATTAGATACTGTTACTATTATGAGTTACTCCGCCAAGGCTAACAATTTATATACAGTTACCAGCAGATAGTTGGCTGGACAAACTGAAGCAAACCATTGATCCAAAGCATCCAGAATTGGTTAATTGTAAGCGGATGTTCTTTTATTAGGGTAGCCTTAGACCATATAATATCTATGGCCATTCTGAGCTGTTTTATTTTGTCTGGAATGTATTTTACTATCATTTACATAGTTCTGACTTGATACTTTTGGAACTGTCATCTATTTTGTTCATTGAAAAATTCTCCCAACAGAAAACGAATCTCAAATAGCATATTCAGCGATTTTTATAATCCAGGGATGTTCTATGAAATTAGGATGATAAAATTTCGAAAAAGATGGCAAACAATGTCCATACAAATGCCTTGACTAAATTTAATTGTCAATACAAAAGGAATATTTTTTTTTAGTTAATTCAAAAATTTTCCATGTTCGGAGACTTTCCAAGCAGCCAAATACATCTCTCGTATATTTTCAAGTATAAAATATTGTGAGTTCCCATAAAGGAATCTCCTCATTTTAAAATTAAGTAATTCGGCAGTGGAGATCAATAAAAAATAATGAAGTTTATTTTGAAAGTCCTAAAGCAAATGCTTCAACATAGTAATATTTGATTAATATGGTGATGATTAATTAACATGGCAATGCTTTCAGAATACTATTTTTTCTGTAAATGATATGAAGTTAATATCATAACTTATAGAATGCAGTGGCTGATACAATCAAACTAGATAAAGACAGGATAGTAGAATCAAACTTTATATATAATGCTACAATGTTTTATCGGAATATAAGAAAACTTTTAAAGTATAATTCGTATTTTTATTAATAGTTGTAACTTTCAAATATTGTGATTATTTTTATCTCATAATTACCAACTTGTGAGTCGTAATCCATCTCCTTTCCTCTTTTTATATACCGTTAAAAGCCAAAAAACAAACTCTAATTTTTAATCCTTATATTCTTATTGCTATTATACTATAATTAAACTATTAATCACATATTTCATGACTTCGATATATTTCTTCAAAATATATATAAATAAATGGTTGTAATGAAAGTAGGAAAATTAATTCAGAAAATTCGTTTTTGAATTTAGAGTTTTTTTATAATAAGCAAACGATTATCATTTCTTAATTAAACATTACTAAAAACGTTCTATTCTCAAGTCAGAAACGTCATTATTCTTTAGTTATCAAAGAACGATAGTAAATAAATAAAATTTCGGATGAACTAAAAAAAACTTTAAAAAAAAAAACCCCACCATTTTATTTCAAGATGCAAAAGAATTGTTCTTAACGTTACGATCAACAGTTGAAAGATAGATAATGGTTTTCAAATTGAAACAAACGGAGAAAGTTTTAAGTTTATCATGTGAGTATTTGAACTTCATTTTGAACACAAAACAATAATTCGTTATTAAAAAAAGAATAGCAAATTTGATAATTTGTAATAGATTGAAATTCTGTAACATTTAAAATTATTTTTACTATTCATTTTCAAATTTACGAGCTACTTTTCCCTCACATATCAGCTGTTCAAAGTGTGAAAGACTATTTCTTTCTTTCCTGAATCACTTTGAGAAATGCTTTGTAGGTCAAGAAGTAAAAAGATAAATAAACTATTGAATGAGGGTTGAACAGTTTCCTAAATAAAACGAAACTTTCCTTTTTGTGTAAATATGCACGTGCAAAAAATTCTTAAAGAATAGTTGTTAATCGTCACGGTTCGCAGAATTCTTGATAACCTTTAATGCCTTCTCGCGTTCTATCAAGGATTGTGAATGCTTTTGAAATGGTGACTAAATGCAACGAAAATTACCATTTAAAAAACAACACTTCAAACAAGTTGAAATGTCTTAATACATTTATTTTTTATATGAAATTTTCTGTTTTATATGATTAATTCAGAAATTTTTTTTATAAATTATTATTTAAATTTTGCATTATGTTCTACGTAGTGACTGTTAAAATAAGTTTTGGAAGCAGAATTTAAAAATAATTCCTTTAATTATTTTAGTTAATTAATTAATATTAAATTTGATTTTATTTCATGGCTAAAAATAAGAAAATTCGAGGGATATGAATTTTAAATCAATATTTGCTATGTAAAAATATATTATGGAAGTACAAGGGGTGTTCAAATGAAAAGGTACGAAACGACACTGTGGGTATAAATGAAGACTTTATTCAAAGTAGATACCATAGGCCTGAACACAACGATCCCATTGATTAAAAAGACGGAGGATTTCTAGTTCCTAGAATTCCTGTGGCCCCTGACGAGACCCAGTCCTTCACAGCGTCCTTGAGTTCGCCGTCCAAGGTCCGCTACTTGTTGAATTCCTCAAGCAAGAACCATTAACTCCGATGTGTACTGTGAGACACCCCGAAGACTACTTAGGTTCATCAAGAACAAAAGATCGGGGCTACTCACGGATTATGTGATTCTGCTCCATGATAACGCGCGTTCAGACGTCTCCATGGTCACACACGCCGAACTGGCCAAGTTCAAGTGGGAGCAGTTCGACCGTCCGCCCTACAGCCCGGACATGTCGCTCTGTGATTTTCATATGTTTGATTCCCTGAAAAAATATCTGAAAGGGAAGAGCTTCAACTCGGACGGCGAACTCAAGGACGCTGTGAAGGACTGGGTCTCGTCAGGGGCCACAGGAATTCTAGGAACAAGGAATCCTTCGGCTCGTTAATCAATGGGATTAACGTCTTCATTTATACCCACAGTGTCGTTTCGTACCTTTTCATTTGAACACTCCTTGTATTATTCTGACAGATATATTCAAAAAACTTTCTAAGTAAAAAAAAAAAAATGCGCTGCTATTTGTATATCAACCACATTGTTAATATATATACAATACTCTATTTTGAAGTGCGGGTTTTTTTTTCTCATTTTTATTCCATACGTTTAAATATTAAATTACATTATCTAAACTATCCACGGCCTAGATTTTATTGAAGAAACAACAATAACAAAAACAACTAGTCAGTGGTTTAAATGGCAAGTTTACTTACCGTTAATTTTCCATGTTCTATTAGTCCAGAATGATCAAAACGTCCTTAGCGGCAAATCTTGGAATATATCCGATCTTATGACAAAACAACTAACAATAATTGGTTATAATCAACTTAATAAACAATTATTTAATACAGGAGAAAGAACACTGTCATTTTTTCAAACTGCAAGCGATAATTAAATATTTTATTCATTAGAAAATTAACCGAACTTTTGCCGTTTTTCTCCAGTAATATCGAAACAAATAATTTAACAAGAAAATTTTATACCATCTAAATATTCAAAAGTTTACCTCTTTGATGATTAATTACTTTTGCAATTAGCTGATCGCCGGGGATATTGGTTAAATTTAATTCTAATAAAATCGTTTGGTTATAGTTTTATGCCTATAATTCCGCCAAATTGTCAGACATTAAAGTCGTATTATTTTAATTGTTCTACATATGCTTTGTTCATTGAGTACAAGAATCTTTCTAATGGGGACCACTGCTATGACATCATATCTCTATTAAAAGCGTAAATGTCCGGTTCATTCGTCTTCTAACTTTCGCAATATTGTTATTTCCCTTTTTCTTTTAAATTCGTCTTGCAAACTGTGCGTATATTAAGCAGAATCCTTCATTTTTTCTTAGCTTTCAACAATGGAAGAAAATCAGGGGATTACATATTTTATGGAGTAACGAAAACGGTTTGAATTTCTGAGAAAAGATAGAATCTACAGTTAAAATAAAGCAAATAAATAATTATTAAAATGCCAAATTCTAGAAAAAAAATTTGCAAGACTATTAAATTAATATTACTGAGAGCAAAATGCTTTGAACGTTAAGGTATGTAAAAATCATTTTTTGAGTTTTAATATTTTCGGAAATTATAATAGAAATATGTCAAAAGATTAATTTTCAATTCTTTAAATTTCTAATCAGTTAAGAAAATGCGCTTCGAGGTGCTTATTCTCTTCCTCTAAAGTGAAATAAGTGTATATGCAAATTGAAAGCTGTAGATTTAAAAATGGTCCACTTTGTTGAGCGCCATCACACACACACATCATAATTATTAGTAAAAATAGAGAAATATGACTGCACAATTCTTCTAAGAATAATGACGGCTTCTGGAATGCTAGTGACACTTTTAAGGATCCCAGCTGCACTTTAATTATTTATATAAATTCAAATAATTATAAATAAACCCAACAGATGTTTCTTTTTAATTAAGAAGTGAAATAAATTTGCGAGGAGGTTTGTTACATTAGTAAATTCAAAGATTTAATTACTGAACGAAAGGAAAGAAGAAATGTATTATTTTAAGACGGATGCTAATTAATTAATAAAATTAAACTTGTTATTAGAAATTTCTCGAACAGTGTGATATTAAAATCGAACCGAATCCTTAGACTTCAGTCATTAAAATAATGTTTGTTCTAAGGGAAATTCATATTTTTGCATCTTCTAATCAAATTATCGGTGCATGCAAAGAATCATTTTATACTAAATAGGTAATGCTCGATCACTTTTGCAGTGAATGTTTCTTCCATCATCATACATTTTTAGAATAAAGTCATATAATTTAACAAAAGTTTTTCATCAGAGACACTGCGAGTACTATCAGCGGATAGCGTATGGTCACTGAAATATTGAGATTATTTCAACAATTCTTGCTTTCTTTATTAGAACGCAATTTCTCTGAATAAGAATATATAAATCTTATGGTGTCAATTTTATGATACAATAACAAATTTATAATTCTTCATTTGTAATAAACACTTCCATTTAAAAAATGCTCGAAATGATGTCAAATTTTTTTTATTTTATGTTGTTTTAGTCAACATATATACTGTTGAAATTCCACGGTCTATATTTTTATACGGTTCCATGCTTTATTGGTCATATTTAGTAATATTGTTATGAATTTTTTTTTACCGGGGTTCGTTTGGATAGTGGAAGTGATATGGTGTGTAGAACGCTCAATCAGCAGACGGTAGTAGAAAATAAAACAACGACGTTTATTTACACGAAGACACACAGGACAGCACAAAAGCGACAACTATATACAGCACAGAAGACGATTATCTTCACCCGAGACGTGTAGCATACAGCAGCATACAACCAGAACCTACTGCAGACAGTAGCGCACAGCTCAGTTCAGCATTAGCTTGACTCAGTCGCTTCCGACTACTCCGTCTTCTCCTTCTCCGACTCGGATTACTGACTTCTACCTTCGCTGCTCTCGAACTCGGACTACTGGCTTTTCCGCTCCGTCTTCGGACTACTCCGTCGTCTCCGCTTACTCTTCTTCGACCACTCCGTCCACTCTGACTACTGGCTTGACTTCTCTGGCAGCTGCAGCCCCCTTTTATAGGTCTCAGGAGGCGGGGCTAGAAGCCTCTCAACCAATCAGGAACGTTCGAGGCGTATCTCTGTTCCTACTGGACGGATCGGGAAAATTCTCGAAGTTTCGGGTATTATCTATTTTGGCGCCAAAGTCGCCAAATTCGTCGCCAAGTCGCCAAATGGTCGATAAGTTTTCGCCAAGCTCTGGGACCTTTGACGCACCACCTGGACTCCGTCCCATTCAGATGACTGTAAAACTTTCTTTCTGTTGATGGAACAAACTATGCTGGGAAGCCGAATGGTAGGTTTGTAACAATATATTCTTGGCTTGCTAATATTTTGAACTAAAAAGTTCTATTCATGTGACAAAAACTAAGATAATTATGAGTCTTTAAATTTCATTGTTCGATACTAATCAAAGATTGTCTCGAGGAAAAGCTGTGAAATTTTTTTTCCAGACAATCCTTGAAATAGTCTGAATTTGTAAAAAATAAAAGCGATTCGGAGTTTCATGAAGTAATCATTTTAATAGAAAAAAAAAGTGCTTAAAATGTGTTTTTGTCTCATATACATGTACATAAATGTATGTGTGTCTCATATACAATACTCGAGATTTCAACGAGATTCCAAGTTTCGGATCAGCTCTGTATCTTGAGTTCGAAAGCCCCTAATACTCTAATCTAATTGGATAAAATTTGGTATGCGATATTTATAAAAAATTTGTAGAATTCTATTTAATCTTGAAATGAATTCCATTCAGAGAATATTTGTCTGTTCGTCTGTCTGAATAGAAGTGAATTTGGTAACTGCAAAATGTAAATAGGTAATCAAATAAAAGTTAGTGCACCCGTTTAGCATCAAATATTGTCTTAGAATGCGATCCTAGACGATTAATCGTCCTAAGAGTGAAATTCTAATTGATTCTTTCGTAATTATTATTCGTCAGTGGCATATGATTAATAATACACAATTATATTTATTAGAAAATAGGCGGAAACTTTTCGGAATGATCATTTCTTGAAGTATTGAAGTACTTCGTAAAGTAATAAGGACGAACTTGTGTGTGTTGACGCTTGTTTACCCAGATTATTGATTTCTATTGTTAAACGATGAATACGGAATTAATGTTGAATGAATTTTTTTTTAAAAAGATCACCTTTTTATTTGATACAATTGAAAAATATGAATTTAATTCAATCAATCTACTACAATTCATTACGGGGGCAAATCAGGAGGTGTATACACTACGTTTAATTAAAAATTCTGTGCCTCGTTAAAATCTTTGCTTAGTTAAAAATTAACTTATATTTCGACATTTTTATTCCATAACTTTCGAAAATACTACTACATGAAATTGATTTTTACGCAATTTTAAAATCTAAAAGTATTTTTAATGATATGCTATAATTTAACTATAAGCAAATTTTTCCTAAATTTGGACATTTTTTAAAGTATATTTTTTGCATAGTTTTAAGCAATAGATTTAATGGTTGCATTGAAATTAATAACATTTTCATTATTTTCATCAAATATTTAATCGTTTGATTTCCTTCGGTTGATGAAAGCCAAAGAAAAAGGATTCTGTTAATTATTTGTTCAGTTTATAAGAGGAATAAAGAAGTGAATTCGCAGTACTGCGAGAATTAGAAAGTAGATGAACCAAGCAATAATGTTTTTAGCAGCATTATGATGTTATGGGACTTTACTTAAATAAGATGGACTATGAACACAATGGATAGAGAAGACATAAAACTATACAGATGACACGGTTTTAATGGCAATGCCAATTTGTTACTTAAAAAAATTTGTTGACAGAATCATGAAAGAAGATTTATGAATTAGAAATTTAATTGAAAATAAACACAACTAAAATTCTTGGTGAATCAGATGGTCGCTCGCTAAAGGCGGCTATATCGAGTATGATTTAATTGATAGATCACATTATTTGGGACAAAAAGACGCATTCAAACTATAAGGGAATTGTATCTTATACTCCGAATGTTTACTTAACTCTAGCTGGCAAAGATCTAAATATCTAGTCCAGAGTGAGCAGTGGACCAGAGCTAAACACATTTTCAGTTTGAAATAATTATTTCCAGTAGCTAGCAATAAATATGTGAACCACCGACACGTCTAATAAAATTTGAATAGACTACACATTTGTTTTGATATTAAGAGAGTTTTCAAGCTGAATGAAAGTAAGATTAGATTTAAGGTATAATCTTTTGGCAACAGAAATTTTAAATTTTTGTCATAATCTGTTTGGAATACACTTCAGTATTTTAACTATTATTTCTATTTTAATGAGATTGATATTCTTTTATTTTTAATGTTTTAATTTGTAATTCTGGGTGCATATCCAAAATAGTTAAAAAAATTTTTTTAAGGAATCTACAAAATTTGTGCTGAAATTACTCTGTTATTGCACATCTTCTTTTAAATTTCCCATTTTCATTTTTTTAAGTACCTTTATTGAATTTTTCTTGTTTTATGGTTGAAAAGATGGGATTTCGTAGTCTTTTTTTTTTACTCACTTCATGGAATGGAGGTTTGAAATTTTGTACATTTGAGTATTCTTGATGAAAATACACTAATTTCATATTTTGCCACTAAATTATCAATTATAAAATTAATTTAACTAAATTTGGCGTCCCTCAATAGTGAATTTGAAAAAAAAAATTACGAATACAGTTTACGAATACAGAAAATTACGAATACACTATTTTTAACAAAGAATTTTTAATTAATAAATAGAAATATAATATAATTTTTAATTAATAAATAGAAATTTAGTTAATTATTTAATTATTATTTTTTTAATTTATTAATTAAATTTTAATGAATAAATTGAAAAATAGAAATTTTTGAATCACTGATAAAGTTTATTACATTTTTTCATTAATTCCTATAATAATTATTCATTTATTCAATATATAAAAAGGAAATATTTTAATGAAGATTCGACTTCTAGTCTAAAAAATGGTCGCATGATAAAATTTTAGGCGTAATTCATCTGTTTATTTTTTATTTTAAAATTTTACTTTTAATTATAAAGTTGATCCAAAAAACATATTCAATATCTGCTCAGTGTGTGTGAATATAATTTCAATTACTAAAACAATGAAAAATTTTGTAAATTGTACACTTAAAAATATTTTTAAAAATTATTGAAGTTAAAGAAAAAATTGTTCTAAAATTAATGCCACTGAAAAACTGATTTTTAAATTCTAAAGTTGGTTATTTTTCAACAATAATACGCTTGAAAGTTATTAAGTGAAAAGTAAAAATTTGATTAATTTCCATTTAAAAATTTAATTAAAATTTTGAAAAGCTCTTTCTTAAGGAACACCTACTACCTAAAAAATAAATGGTTTTAACGAATTTTTCAATATGTATATGCATATATTGGATCAATTTAGATAATACGCCAATTTGTAAATATCATATTATTAAAATGCTCACACTATTGATAATGTGCTTAATCATTTAGACTAATAAATCATATTATGAACGATTCTTATTTCTATTCAAGTCACATGTTGGATAAAAAGCGAGCAAAAAAATACTTTCTTAAGGACAAAAAAAGAAAAACAAGAACGGAATTATGAACCTATTATTACTCGTAGCATGTATCAAGGTCATGCCAAGGTCAAAAACTATCTGTTCATTCTTTAAAAAAGATTTAAAAAAAACAGAGTGTAATTGCTTAAATATTTACAGAGATAAAATATGTCTAGTTAGAGTCTACTCCCAGTGTTTTCAAAATTACAGAAGTCATCTGATCAGTGACATAATAATTTTTCTGAACTGAAGGATAGGACGGATTTATTTCCATTTAAACATGTCTTCAGAATCCATAGACCAAAATCAAAGAAAAAGCTTCACAGTTTCTTTTACGTTTTAATTAATTTGAACAAACCATTTGATAGTGCATTTAAAAATTTAGACGAGTCAAATTCAATGACTCTTGATATAACAGTCAAGAAAAAGTGTTGCCATAAAACAGCCATAAAACAGAAACTTGTTGTCTTTCATTATTCCAATTTTTTAACATGGTAATGTTTCTAAGTTAATTTACTGTCTATGTGTAGACTATTCCAAGAAAGTGGAACACATGTTTATTTCCATAAATATTGCATCTAGACATCATGCTTTCAGTTACAAATTTTTATTAAATGAGATGTGCAATTGTATGAAAATACTTTGACTACTGTGGAATTTAAAAATAAGATTTAAAAAAATTTAAAAAGTAAATTTTTATACAATTTC
>JAPMOR010048411.1:143023-160405 GCA_026543865.1 Argiope aurantia | reverse complement strand
CTTTTTAATTTAATGCTCACATTCCAAAGTTTTATCGCCATTGTTCTACTTATAGGAATAGTTATCAGATATTTTCTTCTGCCAATCGCGTTTTTTTTTTCGTCATGAAGCCAGCTTTCATTAATTTTTAAAGCTCGTTTTTGTAGAATTGCTTTCTTCAGAAGCGGATTTGTCTTATTTATGCACTCAATATTAGGAAGATGAAATTATGGTTATTACGTTTAAATCTTCTGAATTTCTTTCTTAAAAAGTTAATAAACATTTTGCTGTTATTTTTATTTATTATTATCTTTTTTTGTATTGCTATTATCAACATGAAGTACATATATAAAAATAATAAAAAGAAAATTCGTTGATTCCAAAAAGAAAAATGGACTTTCAAATCTTCTAGAATTTTTAAAAACTGCACTTGATTTTTTTTCTAGAAAAAAAATATTTACCTTTCAATCTGAATTCTAAACAATGTTATAATAAAAGAATACATTTTTTCGCATTAAAGAATAAATTATAATGATAGTGCGATAGTTTTTATTATCATTTAATTTTGAAGACCATCTCGAAAACGAAAGATGTCTTTTATTGCATTTATACATTGTAAACAAAGATATTTTCATTGCATGTTATAGTATTATATATTACTAAATAAGGTTTGAAAGTCCCTCGAAAAGCGATTATTTAATAAGAAATTACTATTAGATTATTGAAGATTATTATTAGATATTGCTATTCCTAGGTATCTGGCATCATCTGAATATCAATCATCATGTATTCAACACAGGAACTGAATGTCAATAGGTCCTGTTATCAACCATTGTCTATTCCTTCCAGCAGAAAGTACATCTCGTAATTGGAGTGGAAACATTTCAAATATAGATCATAACTACATACTTTAGGAAAGCGAGATATGCATATTCGGCAACTTTTTATACAGTAGTCACAGCACTCTTTCTCCAATGGGTGAAAGAAATGTTGAAACAAATCTCCAGAATTTAGAATTATAAAACTTTTCAGATTCTAAGTTTTATAGGGAATTCTTTAATAAGAAAGAGAGTGGCAATACTTTTATAAACGCTAGCTCACAAGATAAAAAATAAATAAATGGTGTATTAAAAACGCACTCATAAACGATATAAACAATCACAAGAAGCCGTTAATTTATTTAAAATCAAAGTTTGGTTCAAGGCGTGATGATAAAAATACGCTATAAAAAATAAATGAACAGAATTTTCCTGAATATAATCCTTGTTTTCGAGCTTTTCGAAAATACGTATAAAATCTGAAGACAATATAGCGAAATTCGAAGATTTCTAAATATAATAAGACAATAGAAATTTAGCTTGTTATTATAATTATTCACTGAAAAAAAATATATGTTTCTTTTTCGAAAGAAAAATTTCTAACATGAAGCATGCTTTACACTGGGTGTTTCCGAACTATCTGCCACAAATTTAAAGACATCTAGAAAGGCCGAAATGAACAAGTTTTACTTCGGAATCCAGTTGTGGAAATGGTGCATTTAGAAAAAAAAAAAAAAGTTCCTTTCATCAATTTCTTAACAAAGTTTTAGAGCTAATTCGTTCAATATTTAAAATAGTCTGTTATGTAACTATTTTTTTTTCCTCCAAAAACTGCTGTTATAAATATTTCATCGTTTTTATGTGGTATCTGCGAAAACTGAGCAATTTTGTTATGAACATTCCGTTTGGACACGATTACTCCTAAACGACGTAAGAATTAATGAAGATAAATAACTGTGACTGTGCGATTCAGGCTTTCCCATTCGAACAGATGAGCAGCTGCTCATCGAACGAATTAACTAGAAGACTGAGCCTTGTACGGAGTGTCAAGTACGTGTGGAGTTTAATTGTTTCCACGTCATAGAAGACATCGGAGCGGATGTGTAAGCCAGATAAATTAGGAAGTGGAATGTTTTTCGGAAAGAGCAAACGATATATAATCTAGCATTTGTGGAATTATTTATGCTTTATTAATATGATGCTCAAACATTTGATATCTTGAATTTTATTCTATTAAGGTTTCCAATTGTAATGCTATAAGTAACCGAAGAGAATTGTAATTTTCTTAAAATAATTTCTTTACCATTTATGTTAGCTTTTTTTTTAAAATCATTTACGGGAGAATGAGGGAATTCAATGCTCTTAAATGAATCTTATAATCGTAAATTTTATAATAAATTTTCACAAAACCATTTTCAGTATTCATTAAATGGAACCATTATTTAAAAGTAATATTTAAATCATGCTGATATCTTCATTAAACGGTGATTTTTCCTAACTAATCTGATAAATATCAGATTACAAAGAGAAAGAAGTTGATATCAGCTAAAGGCAAAATTAAAAATATTTAATTATTAATTACATTAATTATTTTAACTCATTTAAAAAACTTTTTTCCTCTTTCCTGGGATTATTCTGCATTAAAACTTATCTAATGATTTAAAAATAAAAATGAAACAATGATAGTAAAATAATTCTGTAAATAAAGGGCTAAGTACAATGTGAGTGCAGATCTTTTTTTTCTTTTTTAATTAAAAATAATATTTTTCCTTATTCTTTAAAAGTATCTAATTTGTAATCACAAGAAAATTTTTCGCTTTTAAAATGTTATGATTTTTTGAACTAAGATCGGTACGTTTTTAGGATAGTTGCTTTTTTTTTTGTTTGTTTCTTGAAACTGTGCTATAAGTACTTCCTTGTAAAAAAATATAGATTTTAAAAAGTACTGATTTTTAAAATTTTCCATTTTATGTAAAAAGCAATGAATTATACCAATTTTCTTTAAATTTACAGTACTGTGTTTTATATTTCTTTTTGACTTCATAGATGTACCCTGTTGATTTAATTTTTAAAAAGTACAGTTTATTTCGGAACATAAAGTATTCATCGAATAATTCTTTTTAATACTGAATTCTTCTAAGCCGTCTTTCCTAACAGTCCATAAATGTGAATTTCTTTTGGACAAACCAGCAGTTAATGAGAATCATAAATAGTTCACGGGATACCAGATATCAGGTGTTTAATAATAATCTTAAATTTATACCTTTTTAAAACCATATCAAAAATACTTCGAACAAAATTTCTTCAAAGATTATTTCTGATTTACAATAAACTTCTTCATGATTTCCCTGCTTATGATCTTATTATCTAAAATCTCTCTAAACTAAAGAATGCTTTCCTCGGGCCATTTCAAAACATTCTTTTGATCAATTTCCAAGAATAATGGGGTGCATCTATGGCCTAGTGTTAAGGTCTGGACTTCAAGATTGTAGGGTTACAGGTTTGAGACCCGAATACACAGAAGAACCCCTGTATATGGGTGTCTTGTGCATGTCAAATCCGGCAGGGCCAAATGTCCTCCAGTTGGTATGGTGCGGAAACTTTGAGAGTGGGTGCAAGCTCAGATGTTGTCTTCGTCATATGCCCGCGGTTCAAAGTTAAAAGATCCATCCCTAAATAGCCCTAGTGTTACTTTAAGACCGGGCGTTAATATAGTAGACTAAACTAAACAAATCATTAATAATAAGAATATGTATCGTTTTTTTAATTGAATTGTAAATCTAAATACAGTGGCTCCCAAAAGTGTTCGTACACCAACAAGAATCAATTAAAAGCCTCATTATTTACCATTATATATTCTTATTTTTACATGAAAATTTTTTCATAGCATATTTTTACAGTTCTTAATAAAGCAGTGAAGAATAAATTTTAATTACGATGCAAATTATTTTTTTTAAAATGACAATAAATAAAATTGCACAAAAATAGGACACAAAAGTGATCATACACTTTAAAAAAACATCACTAAATATGAAATTTTCTAAATTTTTATAAATGTTTAGTATTTAGTAGGATATCCTTTATTCTTTATAACAGCTTTTAAACGTTTGGGCATAGATTTAACTAAACGGTCGGTTACTTCTGCACCGATCTTGTTCCATTCTTCGATCATTATTGCTTTCAGTTGAACTTTCTATTTAATGTCGTGACTTCTTATTCGCACCTCTAATTCTTTCCAAATATGTTCTATAGTGTTTAAATCCGGTGATTGAGCTGGTGTTTTAAGGGTTTGAGAGTAATGATAGAGGCAATAAAGACGAACATTCATGGCCGTGTGCTTAGAATCGTTGCCTTGGTAATACACAAAGTTGTTTAAAATGCCCAATTTTTGTGCTGACACTTTTAAATTATTATTGAGAATACTCATATAAACTCTATGATCCATTATACCATCAATGAATACTAAATTGCCTAGTCCAGCCGCTGACATACACCCCCAAACCATGACACCTCCACCGCCATGTTTTATTGTTCCAACTAAATTCTTGGGATTAAGTTCTTCGTTTTTTTTTTTTTTTTTTTTTTTTTCCTCCATACAATAATTCTCCCATCCGACCCAAAGATGTTAAACTTACTTTCATCTGCAAATAAGACACGATTCCAATAGCTCTCTGGCTGGTTTATCATAGATTTGGCAAATTTAAGCCTAGCAATTCTGTTCTTCTGACTTACAAAGAATTTTCTTCGTGCAGAACGGCCATGTATACCAGCATTCCGAAGAATTCTACGAATAGTTTCACAGGAAATAGAAGTTCCATTTGATTCATTATATTGTGAAGTAAACTTTATTGCACTCAGACGTGGATTTTTTAGAAATTTACTCACAATATTTCTTTGACTTCTAGCTGACAGAATTTGAGAGCGACCATTACGAGGCTTGTTTGCAATCCTTTTTCCCTCTCTGTAACGTTTTATTATGCTTTGTACCGTTGAATGAGGTAGATTAGTTATAGTTGCAATGCCTCTCATTGATTTTCCAGCTTTAAAATGAAATATAATTAATTTTCGTACGTCTAAACTCGTTTCTTTACGAATGCGCGTCATATCTAAGAATAAAGTAAATAGAATAAATAATTGTGATATTAAATACTGAAATCAAACGATTTTAGTGTATTTTTCAATTAGAAGAAAAATAAGCCGCAAAAGATATTTTTATGATGAATTTAAATAAATAATGTTTGGATGTACGAAGACTTTTGTGTTCTAATTTTGTGACATTTTTTATTTATTTATTTTTTAGAACAATACTACTTGATTTTTTATAAAAATATTTGTTCAGTTTTATTAAGAACTATTTAAAGATGCTAATTAAAAAAACCAACTAATAAAATGCTTTATTAAGAAGTATAGAACACAATTTCTGCAAATTTCTTCAGTGTGCGAACACTTTTGGGAGCCACTGTAACTTAAAAAAATTTCTCATTTATTTCCAACTTGCTTAAAGTGTGTTGCTTTTTACAAGTCGTAATCATTGGTAGGAACTCTTAATTATTATCAACTTTTTCTTCAACTAAAGGACACTTAAACTTTGACATCAATGCGTATTCTTTTCTTTCAAATGATTTAAAACTTTTACTTTTTGGAATTCACGAGAAAACCTTTCTTTTACAACCAAACCTTTAATTATAAGGAACTGTTTCTCAGAATCAAGATTTACATTTATATATAAGATTTATAAATTAATTTAATTTAATGGTGGAGCGAGGCTCTCTTTAAACTAAAGAACACCATAACTTTGAGTCTAATGCCTTTTTATTTCTCCCTTACATTATTCTTCTTTCTTTTGACAAATATTCTACTCTCATAGAAATTAATTAATTTGCCAACCACATGTGAAGTTTTAATCACATTCATGTGACACTGGAAATGATTGCACAAGTTGAAATAGATATTTTGCACTTGTGATGTAAACTTCAGTATTGAATGATGTCACAGTTACGCATTATACCAAATCAATTTTAGAAAGAATGAAAGAAATTTTGTTCTTCCATCTTTCTGTGAAGTCGCATGTCAACGCAAGCTGTTGTTCAAGAGTCACCATTTTTTT
This sequence comes from Argiope aurantia, assembly GCA_026543865.1. Classification (NCBI taxonomy): domain Eukaryota; kingdom Metazoa; phylum Arthropoda; class Arachnida; order Araneae; family Araneidae; genus Argiope; species Argiope aurantia. The sequence continues at coordinate 154,501 of JAPMOR010048411.1, read as the reverse complement.
TTAATCTTACTTTTTATTTATTTATTTTTTCTTCCACAGTTCAGAGTTTTAATTTAGGAAGTTTCTGTAGCTGAAAAATAGAAATTTCCCTAAAGAGGAAAGAAATTTATTAAAAACTCCCTAGTTAAATGTTAACCTCATTTTAAATAAAATACCTCCAAATTATTCATTTATTTTTATATTTGCTTCATGAAACGGAATTTTAATGAATGAATATAATTATCGTCTGCTTCTGACTAATACTTTATTGATAGAATCCATAACTTTTAGAACACTTTCGATAATGAATAATTATTGAGGCTTATAAATAATGGGGAATCAACTACCGTTTCTTCGATTTTGTTTAATAATAATCCTGAATGTAATTTATTAATTAAATAATTTCAATTAAAATTATGCAAAAGATTCTGATGTAAAGGGTTATTATAATCTCAAATGTTTTATCACAATATTAGAATTTGTATCTTAGTTGCCGTAATTGTGCAATTAGACACCAGCTTACACCCTTATAAAACTTCTACATATTTCAAAGTTCTCTATTAAAAAAATGTACCGAATTGCGCATAGTTTGCAATAGTCCATTGCACGATATTTTTTCACTCAATAATCAATTGTAGAATCATGCAAAATTTAAATTTTATCCTTTTACTGTGACTGTGGTTCGTGCATCGAATAACCATATAAGCTAACTTCATAAAGTATTAAATGTTAATATGCCAGTATACTACCAGTAAACTGCATCATACGATATGTATGTTTAGAGATTCTCTGTAGAACATATAATTCGAAAAAAAAGCTACAAAATTTAATACTTAAGCAGTAGGTGTTCAAAAGAAAGGATTAAAAATTTAGATTAGATTTTTAATTAAAAATTATATGAGATTCTAACGTTTTCCCTCAGAATCGTTAACGTATAAAAACATTTTTACATCGTATTAAATTTCAAAACATAAGCTTATCAATGTTATTAGTGTCATGCCCATAAAATTTTCTTTTAATAAAACGTAATAGACATTTTAAATATATTACATAATATTATTTTTTATCGTTTTAGAAACGGCGTTTATATACAATAGCCTTGCAAAAATATGAAATTTATTTTTTCGTATGCATGCTATTATTGTTTGATATAATTAAGAGCAAATTCTTAAAAATGATATAAAAATCAATCAATCAAAAATGAAACATTATCATGTTACGATGTTTCGGATTACAGATTCAAATTTGTTTGAATTTTTTTAGAATTATATTTGAATTAATCTATATATCAAATGATGGTATATATGAGTTTTGGAATTGGTTTTCTAGTACATAATAGCATCCAGTTTCACTGAGACACTTTTATCTTATTTTTTGAATAAAAGATGTTTATATTAACATTTATTGATTGTGAAGTATTGAAATAATTAATGGCATTACCCTAGTTCAAAGGAATATTCGAAAGAAATTAAAATTTCATTTACCAGAATTTTGGAAATTCTGTTTAGTTAAAGGAATGAGGAAATTCTTAAATATTTAATCATTTGGAATAGTTTTCATGAATCACGCTACAAACTAATATTTCTGAGGATTCAAATTATAATAGAGTGTGATAAAAATACAGATTTTTAAAAAATGACGAATTTTATGAATAGCTGTTTATCAGTCAGAATTCCAGATCTGCTCCATGTCTGCAATTAATGCTTTTTTCAGACAAAAAAAAATCAATCATCGATGAAAATATAGATATAACCATACGGATTATAAATTAATTACGTCTTGCAACATTAATAACTGAAGCGTGAAAATCTATTTTTATTCCATTCAACTTCAAATCATGTGGTAAAGCAGAAGAAACTTTTGATGCAAAAAAAAAAAAAAAGGTTTCCTCGTATTTCGAAGAATTTATTCCATTTTTTTTAAAGTTTATATCCTATGTTTATATCCCATATAACTTTTGTTCCGATAATTTTATTTTTAAGATTTGTTCTAAATTACACAGCAGCAAAAACGACACACAAAAAAGTATTTAATATCCTTCTAATGCGTGTTTGTATTAATACGGTAACTAAAATAATAAAGATTTTTGCCATAAAATTTACAAAATTTAATATAAAAATATTTTTAAAAATTCATTAGAATCCGAGAAAAAAATTAAACGAAATTATACCAGTATTATTAAAGAGGTAATTTTTCGAATTTCAGAATGTAAAATTAGTGTTTGTGTTATAATTTACTCTAAATGTATTGAGAAAAAATATCAAAATTTTTATTAATTTTTAATTACTTAAATTTCAATTAGTTGAAAATTTAATTAATTAAAATATTAACTAATGTTAAGTTCGATTATTTGTTATGTAGACATTTTTGAATAATTTTGCAGTATATATGCCATATCATTCATGTCACAATTTAATGATAGATGCCTGCTATATATATATACTCACATTTAAAGCTGTTATTTTGAAAAATAAAATCATAATTTCTAACCATTTTGACTTTTTATCGATAATTTTCATTAATATTTATTCTTTTATTTAAAGTTAATAAACAAATGGATTATTTAGAACTAAATTGTGTCAAATTCGATTCAATTTAAATTTCTAATGATTTTATTAATAAGAAAGTCTGCTTGAAAGAAGAAAAGAATTTTTTAAAGAAAATATCTTATTTTTTTCCTGTACGTCTTTTTTTTTCCTTTCACGTCTTATTTTATCATTCTCATTTTATTATTTATTATTATAACTCGTTTTTGATTGCCATTGAAAAAACGAATTAACTTTTGTGATAAAACGACTGATTGCGGGACTTGCAAAGAATTTGAAATCTTATAAAACTTCGCTCACAAATAAAATAAAAAATTAGAAAGAAAGTAAAAAAAAAACTTTCATCAGTAAAGATAAAAAGATATGAAATAACTTTTTGCAACTTCGCGCTGACCATAAATTCTAAAGTAGAATCGTGATGTGAATACATGTTTTTCCTTACTAAACGGTTAGAAAGAAACAAAAACGGAAAAAAATGTTGGACCGTTTTTGTTTCCAGTTTGAAATGAATAAAATTTCAAGCGATAAAAAGTGGAACATTTCTGAAATATCTTTTAAAGCGTTATATGTTTAAGGCTTTGTTGTTAAGGCACTATTCCCGCATGAGTTACTTTTAATTCTCATGCCATTTTCACTATAAACGCCCCGGAAAACTTTCTTCCTTGTGCAGTATTAATGGGTGAAAATAAATAAATAAATTTTAGTATGTAATTATTTTTAGACATTTTTTTTTACGTTTTTGTGCCAAAGAAAGATTAAAGTAAAATAATTTTATCTGAAAAATTATTATTCTAACTAGCGGGAGTGGTTCCCCAAAAATTTTCTCGCATACTCTCTAATAAAAGTGTTATCCCACTTCTTCCGTATAAAATTGTGAACTTTAGGAAAGATTATGAATGCTTTGTATTGCATTGACAAACAACAGTAGCGAAATATTGATCTTTGGCGAGAATTTAGCATTTTAATTAAATTTGCTGACGGTTTTTTGGCGATTAATCTCTGATATTTAGAAATAAATACGCGAACATCTAACCTATGTTTTAGAATCGTTTCTTCTAACAAGGTAAACGACAAATTCAACAAATTCGTTACAAATTCAAGTAATGTTGTATAAAATAAATATTTTGATTAAAATTCTAATTATTTGGCATGATGATACAAAGTTCGTAAGTCGGCATCTGACTCTCGGCATTCGACTTATATCGCCATTTTTTTTACTTATTGTCTTTGAAATCTAGATTTATTCAACATTTTTTCTGTAAAAAGAAAGAAGTTGTACTAATGGCGATGTTTCTAGTTCCTTATTCGATCGCCAAATTTATCAAGAATTAATAAATATCACCAAATTACAAAATCTATGCTAATCCCTTAAACTTCCCTACTGGGATTATTAACGTAAGCAGCATTCCACTTCACAATGAAAAAGATTAAAAAAAAAACCCTTGTCGGCAAGGCGGAAGTAGATTTCATTTGTGAGGATAAATGAAGAATTCCTTCCTCCTCTATTTCCTCAACTAATTTCATAAGAGTTGGAACTATGAGGATAAAAAAGTTTGAAAAGAAATGTAAGTGATGTGAACTTTCCAGCAAAGTATTCCTAGTTGACTTTAAAAGGAATACAAGCTGGATGAGGACGAAAATTAAAGCGGCTATGTGCCAAATGTGGTTGTTCATAGTCAAACGATCTGTCCTGTAGAGTGCCATCACACACACCAATAGAAATAATGTTTTAGTCCTTATTTTTCACAATCATTTTAAAAAAATTGTAAACGGTAAGTTATATTGAATTTATGGAAATGAACATTCGATGGAATCAATTATGGTGAAGCTTTATAAGCCAGATAACAGCTGCAAGATATGAGTAATTACTTTTGTCTTGTGGTCTTGTTACTCGGCTACAAACCCAAATATTGCGAGGTCGGTCCTCACTATCTCCAATCGCAACACAATCATTTGGTTCATATAAATTGATTATGTAGGATAAATTTCTTTTTCTTTCGGTATGAAGGAAGAATTATACTTTATTATATGCAAGAATTATATATACAAGCGTCCAATTTATTTTAATATTTAATACGCAAATAGATTTTATGACGTTTATCATTTCTACTATAACGTTTATGATGAAAATTTCTTATTTAGTTTGAATGAATGAAATATATTGCCAGCTAGTAAAATTGACACTTTGGACGCAAACGTATGAAAATATTGACTAAAGAAAATATTACAGAAATAAAAATAGATTTTTATGAATGGTTCTATATAGTGATAATTTTGAATCAACCATATTAAATTTTATCGAATTTTTAACAGAGGTTTAAAATTATTTTTATAAAAAATCGGAAAGAAAAAAAAAAAAAAAAAAAAAAAAAAAGAGTTAACTTAATTTTAGTTATCTCTAATCATGAATATTGCTAAATTTATTTGAAAAATAAATACTAGTTAATAATTTATTTTATGATGATTAAACTCATTCACTGTTCCAAAACCGGCAACAATATACGATACGGCTGTCCTTGAAAACGCACTCAACCTATTCAGCGAAGTTTGTTCTTTTATTGGCTACCAACAGAAGCTTTTCTCGCGCCAAAGAGCACATTCCAACAATCCAAATCATTAAATTTGCAATCCAATCTTGAGAGAGTGTGCGCTGTCATCAATAAATGGTAACCTGAAGTTCTGCTTCGTTGAAAGCAAGGGCTGGAATCAATTCCATACATTCACCTCGGCATGTTCGGTTTTGCAATAAAAGCTATAATTACTTCATGGTAAATGCTTGTTCTTTCTTTTTTTTTTAAAGTTTTTTTTTTTTTTTTTAGCATTTAAGGCTATATATTTGAAAAAAGGAAGTTTGCGATATGTGAAATGCTTGACCTCTCTTATTCTGAATCACGAATTCGTGCAATTTTATTTTAACGAAATTCTAGTTTATGTAAAAAAAAAAAAAAAAAAAAAAAAAAAACTGCTACTAACGAATTTACTATCACATCAATGATATTGTATGTAAAATAAGCAAAATGCGAAGTTCTATTTTGATTTCGTATTGTTGTTTACTAATTAATCTACATTTGTATTTGGCAGTGTATAAATTAATGAAAAGCAAATGAAGAATGTTCTAATATCTAACTAAAAATATCATAATAATTAATTTAAAAATTTGGATAATAATTTATTCCAAGTATTATTATTATTTACTTAAATTGAACGAATTCAAGCTTGCGTGAAATAAACTTAATGCATTTTTCTCATTCGGATTAAAAATCCATTCCGCATTGTTAGTTGCTGTTAGCCATAAAACGAAATGGATTTTTAAAATCCATGTTCAGTAGATATCGTCTGAAACATTTTATCAAATATTTTTAGGACTTCTATAAACATTTGGCAACATTCAAGACTATTTTATTTTATCGTCTGAAAATAAATTTGTTTTTAGCGATATATGAATTTTAATTTTATCGACATTTTTCAAAATGGCAAATGTAATTGAGTAAAGAATATGCATTAAAATTGGTTTCGAAGAATAATTCTTGCGACAAAATTATTTTAAACATTAACAGAAAACCTCCAAAGACAACATATTTTTCTAAAATAAGAATGTTTGAATATAATAAAATATTTACAGAAGTTAAAGAACTCGTCATAGATAAAACACACTTTGTAAGATCATCCAGTTTATCTAATCATTAATAAATCGATTGGATTTGAGAACTGCACCTAGAGATTGTCATTTAATAATAAGAAGAATTATTTCCTATATCGAAAACATTGGAAAATAACTAAAACTATGGAGGAATAATTCCTAGACTTTGCAAAACGATAATGCGCTTTTTCATAGTACCATTATTATTTATGAATGATTTTTTTTGTTAAAAAATTTGACCAAAAATGAAACGTATGGCTTTACAGCTCTATAGCACCGTGTAACTATTTCGTATTTCCACGTTGGAAATTATTATTTTGCTCTTCTTATTTTCATTTGTATTCTAATTCTTATATTTATACAATTTTTTACTTCCTCCTACGAAAAATCTTTTAACCGTAAAAAAAAAAAAAAATCCGATCTCAGAATTTTGATGAATTTTCACATTTTATACCACCTTGAAATTAGAATCGCATTTTTAGTATCATGTCTGTCTGGGAACAATCTCTTCCAAAAATAAAACCATTCATATGTTGATTTCAGCGATCAATATATTTTATCTAAACTTCGTTAACTTAATTCAGAAAGCGGCATCGTATTTTAGTCCAATAATGAGAGTCAATCGATGTTTTTAGCTGAAAAGACACAAAAATAAAAGTTTGAATTTCAATATTTGCAAAAGAAAATTAACCTTTTTTATATCCGTAATTCGTCGAATGCAAATTTAAACGAGCAGTATAGAGATGGATTACGGCGGAACCTTTTTCAAATCCAGAGCTCCAATCCAGACGGCAAACAATAAAAAATCTGCCAGCATGGTCAATAAATCAATTCACTGAGACATTGTTGTCGAAAAAGGTGATTCGCGTCAAACGAATCCAAAATGTACTAGTAATTAAATGCTGCGAGGAGATAAAAACGCACACAACACGTTTTGAAACTGATGAATGACTGCGCAGATAAATTGAAAAATGACACAAAAGAAAATTGAGCTAGAGGGAATATTTTTTTCACTTTCTACAATGTGGCATTTTATGGATTTGTAAATGTCGTTGTGATGTGTATGTGTGGTTAAAGGGTGAGCTGATTCAAGCTATATATATTTATTTACATTTTCATTGCTCTACATTACAGTAGCTAGCGAAAAATCTCCCACACGCGGATATAAAAATATTATCTTAAAATAATAAAATGTTGCCAGAACCAAAAAGGTAAATTTTAAACTCAAATGATAAAAATAAATGGCTTGCTAATAGCGTCACCCCATTAAGCTAGTTACAAAAAAAAAAAAAAAAAAAAAAAAGAGAGAGAGAGAAAGAAAGAACTATGCAATAGTACAAAAATAAATTTCATATTTCTTAAAATAAGAAGTAGTTCCCTAAAATGAAGTAATAATTATAGATAATAAATTCTTAACATGTTTCTTAAAATAGTTAATATTGTAGGTTATTTTGAATATAAACTACTCAACAGAATGATTAACAGAAATTAAAGTTACTGTATCAGTGCATCATAATTTTTGAAAAAAAATATTAATGAGATTTATAAGAAAGATGTCAATAAATCAAATAAAATGTTAAAGAAAAAAAAAGTCAAATAGAATGTTAAATTTTTCAAATGAATCTATACACATGTAAAGATGAATCGAATTTCTATGAAATGAACCCCCCCCCCCCCCACACACACACACACACACACACGCACGCTTTAAAATACATGTCAATGGTAATAATTATCTCATTTTTAGGAAATTTAAATAATGTTCGCTAATTTACTAAATTACAAATACATCCAATTTGTTTACATTTGTAAATATATTAATAAATACTGATAAGGAGTGCATGCCTTTTTATCTTCCTCTAGGAACCCAAGTACTCTTGCACTGACTCTAATAATATATAAATAAAAAGATAAAAGAAAAATATTCAAAAACTAGACTTTCATTTCAAAATGTCTTTTGAAGGCCTTGATACCTACCGCATACGTCTACGGCTTACAAAAGTCACAATTAGTGAACATTAATTCACAACTTCTCATCAGTTCATGCTTCATTAGTTTTGCATTCCAGCAACACCAGCTAAAATTAATTTCGAATATTTTAAATTTTGTATAACAGCTGGGCTGAAATACACTTACAAAATTTTTATTTTGATATTAACCCCTTGAGCTGCGAATTTATTTAGCTTCCTAATTGGGTGACACATCGTATTAGAGACATTTATTATTTTGATTCCCCTAATAACATAAGGGGCATTTTAGATACTGAAACGTTTCTAAGCGATTCTTGTATTTTAAATTACTTAATACTTTCACTTAATTGTTGATTTAAAGCAAAAATTCAGTAATTCGATGCCTATGTCAGACATGTCATTGCATGCAAAAGGGTTAATAACATTTAGTCCAATACTGAGCAATAATACAAATATGCAGTACTTAAATTTTTGCTTAAAATTTGCTCACATATTTATGAGAAGCATTCAAACTTGTATTTAAGTACAAGCCTATTTTTCTCTAATAGCATATTTTAATTGGCAAAAAGTACAATTTTAAAACATTTAAGGATTGTCTTGTATTTTTGATTCAATATGAGATTAGGATTGCTTGCATTTATGTTAATGTCGTCAGGCATGGCATATCAATTTCGAAAATCAATGCGCTTGTTGAGAGTATTTTTGGGACTTTAGTAGACAATGTAAGTTAAAATTACAAGCAGTTAAATGGCATTCTTGGTTACTTTTACCACTTGAGGCTCTTAAGATGTAAATAATTATTTTATATTAGCAAGGATAAGGTCTGGATAATTATCAGACGATCAGCTGGTTAATCGCGAATATTAGTTATAGTTAATTCCAGGTAAATCGTTAATCCAATAATCCATCAAACTGTCTGACAATAAAGAGTCGTGTTATTTTAATTGCTTTACGTTTGTTCTTTTTATTGTGTTATTCAAATTAAAGTATCCCTGTTTGGGACGTCCTGGCAGGAGAACCAGTCGACGTGACACCTCCAGATTTGAAGGATATACATTTCGGGCAATGGGAAATTGATTGGTGCAATAACAACAACAAGAAGAAAAAAAAATCAAAATCTGCAAACTTGGAATAGAGACTTTATACCAATTGAATTTATTTACATATTAGTTGAGAAAGAGCGTATCAGCATATGATCAATGAAATGCAGAACACAAATAGACTGTCTTTTTTTTGCCCGGCTTGTTAAACAACATAACTTGCGCTACTTTCCATTTTACAGGTAAAATAACCATGGTGCAGACATTTGTTGTAAAGATGAACAAAAACTTTGCTATTACACTTAAATGTGACTTGACATCTATAAATGTAACTTGGCATCTATAGGATAGATAATGTTATATATGAGTTAAATTCAATTAAGGGCTGATAATCTGTCGATATGTACTTTCAGAAGCATGTTGCGATAACTCCAAAACATAAAGTCTAAAATATATTAAATTTGGGGCGAGATTTTTTAACTACGACTTTAGCTCCGAGTTTAATTTCGGTTTCAATTTAGTTACATTAACGCCCCGTTTAAAAGCAATACTAAGGCTACTTTGGGACGAACCTCGCAATTTCGTAATGACGAAGGAAACACCTGAGCTGGCTCCCCCCACTCAAACTCCTCAACAACATCAGCGAGAGGACATTTGGTCCCGATGGATTTAGCGTGACCAGATCCACTCGCATGACGGTGCTTCGGTGGAATCAGGCCTCGAAATTGAAACCCTCCGGGTCCGAAGCCGAGACCTTACCACCAGACCACCGCAGCCCTTTAATCAGTTTGGAAAAAAGCGTCTAAAACGCAAATTTGATTCCGGATAGTATTAATGGCGTGCTAGAGATTAATCAAAAATGAAACGCCGCCAAGGATCAAACCAATAAATTCAGAAAAAAAAAAAAAATGCCAAATTCAAGTCAAGGTTAATATTTCTTAACTATTGTTCTCCAATGCCATGCAATGCGCTCTCTACCTTAACTGAGGTGCACAATTTTTTTTTGCGGTGGGTGAGGAATAACATTTTTATTAGAGAGTATGCGCGAAAGTTTTGGGATAACCATTCGCACAAATTCATCATTTATTTTTACATTTTAATCGCTGGTCGAAATTAATCCGATTTTTTTAATGCTCAAAATAAAAGTTCACGCTTCACGTTGGACTAATTTTATATATAACATTTTATCTTATATAGCATTTGTAGCGGTTACAATTACTGCCTTCTCCTTTCTTCATAGGTGGCGCTACTAGAGCCACCTATCAAGAGCCATGTTTTCCCATGATTCCTCATTCTTGTCTCTTGTGTTGTCCTTGCTTGCCGTGTGTATTTGTTCTATGCCTTGTTCTTCAATATGCTTGTGTTAAATGTTTGTGCCGTGGAACTTAACTCGCTAATAAAAAGTAGTTCCTGAAACTGAACTCATTCTTTCATCCATGGCATAACACATAATAAAGAGTCTCGTCCCTCTACACATTTTTATTGCTAATATTACCCCATTTTATGGGGCTAATGACCCAAACGTAATTCAAAGTCAATACGCTGAACCACAGAATATTTCGTCAACGCAAAATGAGCTTATTTTTTGTAAATGTGAAATTCCGAATGCTTCGACGCATTTGATTTTCGCGAATTACATACCCAGACAGGAAGTCAGACACAATCATCTAAAATCGTGAGAGCACCCTTTTCAATGAAAGCATTGTTTGAAATATTTGATTTTAGCAATCAAAAAAAAAGAGTGGATTATCAGCCGTTTAGTCATCATGCGCTTTATAAAGCACAAAGCAGAAACCAAAAGATGTTTTGAATTTGCAATAAAGCAACGCATTTTCATCCCATTTGATATTCACTTATAATATGTTGCAATTTCTGATATTTTTACTTTCTCGTATACGTAGTATATAGAGAAAATATACTACGTTTATCCCGAATTGGAATATATTCGAAATATTCGAATTTGGGATTTTGACGAATCTCCACGTTTTAGACCCTTCCTCTCCTCCTGAATTCGAAAAACACATTTTTGGAAAATGTCAGCCTGTCTGTGACAAAAGTAACTGAAAACTGCTTTGAACTAGATGGCTGAAATTTGGTATACGGTCTTTACACCAAATTTGCAGATTTTTATCCAATTGTGAGTAAACTCCTTTCAGAGAAGGTCCGTCTGCCCGACTTTTCGAATATAAGTTAACACAATAGTTACAAAATGATTAGAACTAGATGGGTAATATTCATTGCATAGATTTAACATCTATAGTCAAATTTTGAGTCAAATCCAACTAAGGGTCGACTGTCTGTAG
>JAPMOR010048411.1:113481-137782 GCA_026543865.1 Argiope aurantia | reverse complement strand
ATGTCCTACGTCAGATTTGGAAATCTGATTAACTTCGAATTTTCTTTGGTTTTTTTTTTGAAAGAGATTTATTAGTTTAAGTTCAGAACAAAAGATGCAATTGGAAAAGCATTCGTGTGTTGATGAATGCCATGTTTTTTTTCCAAGTCTTTGTATCTGAAAACGGTTTCTATTTTTCTTTTTTTATTAAAATTTCCACTCAAACTCCATTTCTTTTTATCGTGAGTATCACATTTCCAAAAAAAAATGACGTTGACATTAGAAAATGTGTCACTGTAAAACTTTATTCTGTTCAGTAACACAACATATCCTCTGTCGGGTCATATAATAGCTAAACGTTTCATAATCATTCAGTAATTTGCTAAAAATTACTTATAAACAAGAATTTTAATTAAATTAGGCGCGACTAAAATTTTTATGTTAAAATAAGGACTGAATCAATAGGTTGAGAATCATTAGCGTTTATGTTTCGATTTGAACACGTTCCAGTAAACCTTTGATTAGCTTGGTTTTAAGACTGGAAGGCTTTAAATAAACGCTACGCTGTACGGCTTCAGACTAGAAAATAATTCACACCACCATTTTTTCAAAATGTATCCATCACTTTTTACATTATTACAGATTATTAACCATTTGTTTTATTCGAGAAAAATTTGAGTTTTTCATATGCAATTTTTAAACAGAGCATCTTGAATATAAATTCCTGAATTTAACTAAGTTGCACAGAAGCTATTTAGTTTTTATATCACTAAGTGTAAGAAATTGAAAGTAAAAGAATTAATTTCAAATTCCAATTCCAGCCCAATGCTTGAATAAACAAATTAAAATTTTTAATTAAAAAGCCTTTTACTTCAATGCTCATATGTCTAAAGGGAGATATCTTTATTAAATAATTACTTTTTGCATTTTCACAATGAAACAAATTTCTTAAATTACTGACTTATTTATCCAAAATTATGTTAAAATAACCAAAAATCTAAAAAATACATCTTAATAATATTGTATTTGTTATTCAAATTGTCATGTACACAGCTATTAGAGTAAAGACTAGTTAAAAGAAATATTAACAACGAAAAATAAAACGCATTCTATCAAACGAAATTAATAACATGTGTTGCAAAAGATATCAACGAAAAGGAAGCAGCAAAAATAAATGAGCGAATCGCTCGTGCAAACGATTTTTCTTCAAATAACAAACTATTTATTCATTCATCTTGATATTTATTCCTTAATAAATATTTTTGTACTTGTATAGAAAATCACAAATAGTTTAAAGATATCCTCAATGAGGTTAATAATAATGATATATTTAAAGTGAATGTGCCGCTATTTAAACTCCCTTGTTTAAAAATCTGAAATTAAATAACATAATAAAATACGTTATTCTAGAATTTTAAATGAATAAAAATTTAAATAAAAACCCACTTGGAACGCAATATTACTGAGATAATATATTTATGATGAAAAAAAGCCACCACCCCTCTTTTTTTAAAAACTGTTACAGAATGGAAAAGAGAAAAATAATCAAATTTTAAAGCAAAATTTGTTGCCCTTGAAATCTGATTTATAACAAACTCTTAAAAATAAAAACATGAAATGTATACTGAATACCAAATTATTTTTTATTCGAAATATCTTATCACTGTTATTGCATTATCCTTAACAATACGCAAACACGCATTTAGCGAGTATTTCGCAAAACGGCGAGACGCAGCTGAAAATTTAATATACGAGCTCTAAAATTGCTAAGTTCGATAATCCTCAATAATAGGATCGTTTGCACAGCGAAGAATTTAATTCATTTCAGGCATTCTTGCGGAACTATTCATTTTCTAATGGCTACATTTCATTTATTGATATAAAATCACGTTGATATAAATATGTTTCAAAAGATCTATAAAAATATTCATTTTAGAGCGGCAGTATTTCCTGATATGATCAACATTTACAAATTGAGATCCAGATTTTAATATCAGAGATGCAAATTTCTAACTACAGAAATACTTTATAAAGAGCATTTACTCAACTTCAAACATGATTTACTTATTCTTTACAGAAAATTTCTTTTAAAAATAACAATAAAAAAGATTACATTTTTTATTTGATTATTTTTTATACTGACAATTCAATGAAGCAGAAAATATTGTTCTGAAGTGTTATTTGTTTTTGTTTTTTCATTCTGAATAATTTTTAATTTAAAGAAAAACTAAATACCTCTGAAAAAAACAACAACAACTTATAATTACGCATTGAAATTGATTGATCGACATTGATTTCATGCAATGACCAACATCTATAAAAAAGTAAACTTCACTTTCTTTAGGTGTTTGTAGGTTCGTAAACAGAAACGAATTTCGGAAAAATCATTTACATTTTACGCCAAACAAATCGCAAAAGATAGGTCAAGTGTTTTGGAATATATTGCGAACTGTCAGGAAAAGAAATGGAACCAAAACCGTGACTCACGTATCTGGAGTACTGCCAACGATTTTGCTACTTAATGGAATATTGATTGTTTCAAAAGAAAGTGGACAATGCTAAAACGTTGCTAAAAATTCACCTCTGGAAGAATAGAAATTTCATTTGCTGTTCGATTCGGTTGTTCAAAGAAAATATTTAACTATCCCATTTTCAAAACTGGACTCGGCCTATAATCTAAATTGGGCATAAGCCATTGTTTTTTTCTCAAAATTTGTTGGTTTATATACTTTTATAAATGCATTTTAAGGTATCTGAACACGTTGGAAAAGGTCGATTTTCGCTAAAAATGTCATTAAAAAAATTCGTTTATTGGATAGACCAGTCTTTGAGCTATCCAAAACAGGTTTACTGATTTTTTTTTTTTTTGTCTCTACGTCAATTAGAAGTCAAAATATTAATATTTTCGTAATGATCGTTAAACCGGAAGTGGACATTTAAATAACCAGAAGCACCGATTTAAAAGGCCAAAACATGTTAAAAAGTTGTATTAACACAAATTTAGTTTTAAATACGAAAAATGTTTTGCGCGGAATAACGCCAAATGACAGTTTCAACGGTGTATTGAGGAAATTTTGTACCAAAAGATGTCTTTCTTGAGCTTCGAACTCAGATTAGGGACATTTATGTCTGTAATACATTTTAACGAAGGTTTTATAGGATTACTGAGTATCTTGAAGGTTGTTGAAGTGTATCCTAGTGCAAATGCATTAGAGCATTTGCTGAGCAAAGACAGAATAATTGAATCTATGTGGCCAAATGCAAAAATTGCTAGGAAAAAATAAAATGATTAAAAAAGAAAAAATTACTAAAAAATGTGGAGGAAGAAGGTATAACCTATAAATGTGGTGAATTTTAAGTATGTACACACATAATTTATTATTAAAACATGTTACTGTATACTTTAAATGCATTTCTCAAAAAATTGATTTTTACTTATTTTTTGATCATTTCAAATCAAATATCTCAAAATATAATTATATTACTATGAAATTTGTCTTTATACTATTATCTAGGGAATGAACTAAAAGAATTTAGATTGAGTGAAAAAATTATAATTTACAGCCTATTGTTTGAATAATAACGTCATAATTTCACTAAACATTTTATGATAAAACTTCGACTGGTTGTAAATTTTGTATTTATTATTAAAACCAAACGATTATAGTTCATTCCCTAGAGAAAAGTATGTAGTTTATTTTGGTATAAGTCTTGTTGGGATGCGAGTAATAGTTTTTGGTGTAGCCAATTTGAAGTTTTTCACGAATTTTCTTAAATTTCTGCTATTAAATGCCAATTTTCCAAAATTATTAATGTTTATTTCAAATATTGACATTCTATTGCTACTCTTTAATAGACTTAAACGCAGAAATATGGTTAAAGTATGTCTACACGATTTTTTTCTAAAAAAAAAGTGCTCCGAACGTGTTTGGATACCTTAATAAAAATATATATGATAATTTTAAGGTAATCTACTTCTTGCAAATTTCAGTATTAATGAGGTTTTATCATTAGAATCTAAATTGAATGACAAAAGTGTTAATTAGACTATTTAATATTCTTAAAAAGTAAAATCGGTCAATTAACATTTTAAAATCTCACTAATGAAGACTCGAATATCTGATGAAGTTTTATCTTTAAGCTAGGCGATCAATCAATTTGAATTTTTTTTTTTTTTTTTAAAGAACTACCTGGTAATTAACATTTTTCTTAGTCTTGCCAGAAACGGCGACAGACAGGATTTTTCGCTACAATTTCACATAGTTTGCTCGGAGTAATGGCGTGTGAAAGTTCCGGATGATCTACTGTATCTGATTTCAAATCCTGTTTTAAAATTATACTGAGAATTATGACGATCCACCTTTCAAATTCGAATTGCAGTCGGAAGATAATACCTGACATGCTACCTAATTTCTACACTTCATCTTTTCTAGCAGTACAAAACCGGCATTAAGTATATCAAAAAAATTTAATATTAAAAAAACAGAACATTAGCATTGGCTCAATAAAATATATGATATGCCATGTATTATCATGAAGAATTTGATACTCCATAAAATTAATGCATAGCTACCCTAAATGGAACAACGCGGAACAAAGATTTAAACCTATATTCCTTTTTTCACTAAAGTAAGACAAAGTAATCAGGACACTTTTACAATTCTCGAATTAATCGGCAAGTTATGCTTCGCCAGTTCTTTTAATTTGTTTAATGAGATTAATGCAATCTTGAAGCAAGACGAGGGCAATTGAGATGGACGTCATTTTGAACTACGATAATTAATAAGCAGAAACAAACCTTTCCCGAATTTCCAACCTGCAGTGGACCTCTTGAATCAGTGCAGTATAGAAATAATAATCCATGCACATAGCGGATTTATGATAGAATTGGATGTAGGTGTGCGAAAAGAAATTATTAATAGATCAATTTGCAGACTCGTCCATTAATTTGTATTGACGATTCGTGTTTTTAGTCAGGGACTTCAGATTTCAGAATACTCGTTCTTCAGATTCACTTTTAATAATGGATACAAATATAAAATGAAATAATATTTAGATACAAAAACATAATAGAATAATTTAAATTGATTTATTATAACGAAGCATCGGTCACCGGAATAATCGAGACGCGATTTCTGCGTTATCTTACCTAAGACGATTAAAATAGTTTCCAGTGACTTCCTTCGTAATAATTTATGCGAGACAAACTACATGCCTTATGTTACATTTTTTTATGCCTAACGTATAGAAACGGGAATGGTTTGTTTCGCGCATTTTTATATTTTCTTTTAAAATAATTTTAATGAAAAGACAGTTTGGACTTTAGATATATTGCTACTAAACAATTAGAGGAGATAAAAAAATACTGAATCAAGGAAACATTTTGATAACAGCCAAATGTGGCTTTTAGAAAATTAGAATTAAAACAAGAGAAAAAAAATACAACAAATTATACTATCACAGGTTTTTATTTATCTTTCCTCACAGCAGATTTTATGCTGACAATTTGATACAAAACATTTCATTAATACCAATAATTTTACTTCTCAAAAAGAGAAAGCAACAGTACTCAAAATAATTCACACATTCAACTAAATATCACAGACTGTAGTCTTCCCTGTCCATATTTCACAAAATCAGTAGATTAAGTAATAATTTAAGACTGCGCTAAAGTACATTCTTAATCGACAACTTCATAAAAATTTGAATATATTTTTGATGGCTTTTCTACAGGAGAAAAAGATTCCAGCAACATATGCAATTTAATAATTAAAAATGATTCAAGTTTTTAGAAACTATAAGATTTAATATACAGGATGTAAGAATCTTATAAAGGAAAATTGCACAGCATATTTTCAGAAATGCTGTTGGCTGTTTCAAAAATTCAAAATATTTTATATAAACTAAAATAATACACAAAAACTAATTTAAAATATTAAATAAAACAACAAATACAAAGAAACCAACAAACATTCATTTTTTAAAAATAAAGGATATATACAGCACATCATCAGTAAAAAATATTTTCACAACAATTGATAACCATAACTATACTTTCTCTCATAAAACTCAACATTAATACATTAAGAATACAGTATCTTATTTCCTTTATAAGTAGACAGCATTTTCAGAATTCATAACATTTTACTTTATATATCACAAGACTTCTTTTCTAGATTCTAATTCAAATTTAGGAACCCTGTAAGTATATTATTCCCACTATTTAAATATGCACTTGAAAACAACTGTAACTCGGGAATATTTCATTCTAATGAAACATTCTCTTAAAATTAAACATCTAATCTTGTCTAAAATTTTTTTATTTAATTATATTTTTTTTATAAATTGTCTGCTAGGGATTTAAGATGAAGGAAATTAAGTATATCATTTGTTCTCCAATTAAATTTAGTATTATAATAATCCTGAAATTGAAATAGCTTTAATTACAAAAAAAGTGCAGTGTATGCATTAAAAGCAATTAAAATGAATTACTATGAAAATAAATAGACTAGATGACTTAAAACGACTCGATGTTACCTAATCTTTAAATAAATATACAAATGTTAAAACTGTTATTCAAATCTGTTAATATTAAGTTAAAAATTCTTGATAAGGAAAAGAAACTGAATAATAAATTTCAATTATGATTTGTTTTTCCTCACTGGATGTATTAAATTATCAGGTAATGACTTCTGAAATCACGTTCATCCGTGCCTATCAGCAGATCAAAATAAATATTGTTCTGCACAAGGAATTTAGTTAATTTATATTCATAAAAAATATTAAATAGTTAACAAATAAGCCCTTTTTCTAATGGATGAATGTTCAGGCAGAGTCATTACCCACTTCCGGATACTTATCAACACTACACAAGAGCTCACCAGCACAGCACCGGAGATACTGTAAGCATCGGGGATCTCATTGAAAAACCATATTTGCCAGAAGAACGCCAACACAATATCAGTAGCAGCTCGGACAATGGCCACTGGACTTGCATGTTCCGTCTTCAGAGCCATGGTGAGAAGCATCTGACCACAAAAACTGAATATACCAAGCAGAATGACTAGCCACTGTTCTAATCCACAGGTGGGGGCAACAAATTCGCCAGTGAGAAAGGTGAGACACACAGTCTCTATGATCGCAACCCAACCAAAATTAAACATGATAACTGAGTGATGAACAGCTGTCATTTTACGAATGACTACATACACGCTGGCACCAAAAAGTGTAGACCCTAAGGCTGCTCCTACACCAAAGAAATGACTTTTGCTGTACTTAGCTATTTCATCTGCAAGTATAAGAGGCAATTTTGTGATTAGTACTATTCCAAGAAGGGTTAAAAGTACAGTAAATGCATGAAAAAATCCACATGGCTCTTTTAAAAAAATCCTGGCTAGAACAGCAACAAAAACTGGAATGCTGAAGATAATGACAGATGCATCTGCAATGGGGAGATTTTGAAAAGCAACGAATCTAAGAAACAAACTGGTTGCACCAACCAAGCCCCTAAATATTAGTAAATGTCTAATAGGTCTTGGTCCAAAGGGTTGTTCTCTGCTGTATATCACAAGAGGGAGTGTGAATATTAAGATACCCACAAACCTCAAAACAGCTAACTCACCTGGACTGATATCTTTTACGTATTTCACAATGACAGAAGAGAGGGAAAAGAAGACACTAGACATAGATGAATAAAACAGTCCCTTGTATAAGGAGAAATTCTTGTCGAAACAAGATTCTGGCTGCTCATCTTTTGGTCCATCTGTTTGATCACTCAATTTTCTGTTATCCTTCTCTGCAGCATCATCGGGATATGTATCAAATTGATCACCATATTTGGACACTAATGGTTGTTCTTGAATAGCAGATGGTTTTCTTTGAAGCCAGTTAGGCATATTGTTATTGGCACTGTTTGTTCCAGTTCCTGAGCCAATGCTGCATGAAAGATTATCCACCTATCACAAAATGATATAGTTTAAAAATACATAAAAATTATAAACTTTAAATATTAATGCTATTTTGGTACAAAAAAAAATCACTTCAAAGTATTGTGGGTCAAGAGCCACATGTAACAAAACAACATTGTCGTGTAATAGCTGGAAGCCAATAGCAACAAGTCTTTTATGACAACATAACATAATCACATTCAAGAAATCGAGAGAAAATATTAACCTAATCAATACAAATAAAATACACTTGTACAACTTATCTATACAAGGCAATGTACCAATCAAATGTTTTAGCCAATTTAGCATATGTCATTTTGATATAAACAATGTTTGATGCATTAAATGTATAAAGAATTAATGCAAAAGCTGAAGAAAAAAAATTTAATAGAAAAGCGATTTGTTCTCATCCATAAAAGATTTCACAGAATTACAAAATTCAATCTAAAATAATGAAAAAACTTAGGATATACATGTTTGGATTATTATATATTATTGATATATTTGAGATGTATGTATTTATAAAAAATATTAAAAATACATGCCAAAAAAATCTAATTTACTTTTTACCTTCTATCATTTTGATATTTTTTGAAACAGTAGTTGGAGAAAAAGTGCAATTTTTTCCAGTTTTTAATTAAATATTTTATAAAAATAAGGTTAATATCAATTGAAAATGATGTTGATATCAATTTTTGGTGACATTTAATTATTTACAGCAACAAAAAAAGAAAAAAGAGTAAGAAATAGGCAATCAAAATTTTTTTTAATACATGTATCGAAAAAATTATACAATAGAAAATTATGAACTCCTATTTTTATTTATAAAGGATACATTCTGACTTAAATTTTGAGAGTGTCGATTTGAATGTGCAGGGAAGATATTTATTATCTTAAGATGCACAGTAACTGTCTAAATGTAATATTGAAAAAGAAATTTTGAAATTAAAATAGCTAAAATGTTGAACAATTCATTGATAAATTAACAAGAAATATCTACTGCCAGCAAAATTTTTATTTACTTATTGTAATGTATTTTTAAATGACTTATAATAAATATCTTAATACTATAATAAATAAATTAATATAAATCTTTAATATAAACTTATCTAAGGATTTGGAATTTTCCTAGCATTATTCCCTCTTCAAATTCATATTCAATAATCTAATCTAGGATAAAAACTGATTCAATATTTAAATAAAACATCAGGCATTAAGACTGGAATAAATACCAGCTGCCTAATCAAATCAGCATCAAACTTTTCTAAAGCTAACAATGAAACATTTAAATATTACACTATAAATTCTTCAGAATTTAATTTCAATCTAGTAACTAATAATAAAGATTCTAAGTAATGATGCAGTAAAACATCTAACCTATCACTATTTTTCTTAAGAAAATTTTTAAAAAACTGGTAAAAAAATTTATAAAGGACACAATATATACAATTTACTGTTATAAAGTTTCCTAAGATTTGATATTGATTCATATGGAGGACAAATTGTTTCAATACTTTATCTTATTCTAAAAAAACATTTATAAAATCAAATCTTGCAGAATATCAGACCAGTCTTTTTAAAATATTTAGATTTATTAAATATAATCATCTTTTCAAAAATTAAAAATAAGTATGATGGGGGGTGATGATGCTTCAATTATTTGATTATAATAATATTTAGACATATAATTTATGAAATATGCTATATAAATAATGAAAAATCAATTTTTTGAAAGGCACAATCTGCAAGTATATAGAATAAAAATCATTAAAATCTTTATTGCATAAGTGAATAAAACAAGTCAATCAAGCTGGAAAAGATTTATTGAATTATTCTATTACAGGAAACCTGATAAATTGCTTTATTATGTCCATATATTTTTATTGAAGATATTTGTAAAAGTATTTATACACATTTTAAACATCATAAGATATTTATTGTGCAGAGTAAAATAATTTTCCAATGAGTTTTGAACTTTGAAAATTGACATAATTTTATTTTGGCATGATATTTTAGAGACTGGACACCAAACATGCAATGTTTTGATGCAAACTATCTAACGGTTTTATTCATATAACCATTTGCAGTTTATCTTCAACAAAAATTTTTTGAATATTAAGATGAGAAAATAAAAATAATCAGTGTGGCTATCTATACAATTTTTTCAGATCAAATAGATTAAATTTTTGACTGAAACACTGCAAACCTAACTCAATTCCTTTATGTCCATATACCAACCATTCCAGACAAGGAAATGTATTGTCAAAACTCAGTTTTAATAGTAGAATTATAAAATATATTAAAAGCCATTATTTTCAATTCAAATAAAAAAAATATAAGAGAAGTACTAACTTTATAATAATTACTTTTTTAATTATATATTTTAAGCATTTATACATCCTCAATATTTTTATTTTATTAGTTTTAAAACACAAAGCTAAGTTATTTATAAAAAAAAATTAGGGCCACTAACATTTAAATAACAATAAGACTACATTAATAAAATTTTTATAAAAAAATTGTATAAAAAGAATACATTAACTTGAAATAAATTCCTACTCCAGCAACAAATTTAACACATTGTTTTGTACTTGTGTAAACATATTTAATAAATAAGCAAATTTATATTTGGAACAATATGTAATCTTTAAATATAAATCAAAAGAATTGTCAGAATAATTTTTTCCTCAAATAAAATAATTTGAAAAATTCTACAACCCTAAAGCAATATTTTTTTTACAATGTGTTGGTTCAAATTTTAAAATTGTCTGTCTATAAACATACATAGCTTTATATGAGTTATTAAAAGCAAAGCTTGAATAAACTACATCAAGTAGTACAGTTCAATTATGAATGTAGCATAAAATAAAATTTTATAAACACAAAAGTTAAAAAAAAAATCCAGATGAAATGTCATCGACTTTTAAGTTCACCCGCATGTTTTCACTTTTAAAAAGTATTAATGGGAATACAGAACGTAGATCGAATTTAAAAAAAATAAAAAAAATTACATACACTGCCTCCAGCACTTTCAAGTATAAATAATAAAACAAAAATTTAAGTAACAAAATTACCTGCAGAATGATACGCCGTCATAGGTAACAAATTTTTAGAAATATGCATAGAATCTAGCGATTCTGTAAATTCTTTAATAGTCAGGAATAAAATATATACAGTAGTTTTAATAAATGGATACGAGAGATATCCATGACAAATTTAAATGAGCGCAAAGACAGACCACGGAATCCTTTTCCTTGGTTTCGTTTTGTAAATACGCCTGATATCGCGATTATTGTTTGAGTGATTTGGCACACCGCACACCTCTTTGCAGGCCCAATCACTTTACAATAACAGTAATGAAGGTCTGTTACTCACCGGTGACGTCAGAGGTTTCTCATCAGATGGCGCTGAAGGTCGTGCAGCTTCTAGAAAAAAGTTAAAGAAAATTGTCACATTATGTAATTAGCTGTCACTTTACAGAAAAAAATAATGATCTAATGATGAAAAGTATCGATGGCTCTATCATATTTCTTTCCTGTCAATGCCAAATATTCTGATATCTGCAGAATTAAATGTACTCTCGTTCGCTACAGTTTTAGATACTGGTGTTGCATTGAAAGCAAATTCTTTTATATTATTTTATTAGTTTATACATAGTCTACTTATTTTATTAAAATTCATGTTTAGAAATTATGCTGCGATAAAGAAGTTTTAATCTGAAACTTATTCTTTTCCATTCTGCCTGGGTATAGTGTGTCCATACACAGCAAGGCAACTGTTTCATTTAAATGGTTTAAGATTTGAATATTTGAAACCGAATTTTTCAAACAATCGAAATGAATTCACTTTTCATTTTCTACTGATATCTGTGCAATTGTGGCAGTCAACCTCTAAGCTGGTCATTAAGTAATTCGGAGTGATATTCAATAGTGGGCGACTAATCATTTTTCTGTTTATAGTCATTCAAGAAATACTCCCCAAATCTGTTCAAGATATTTTCTAACTTGACAGATACGCTAGAACAAAGGTGGATATTAGATTTATTTATTATAAAAGGATCCGAGTAGAATTAGAGGATTACGCAGAAACTGCTTACATGTTCGGAGGAATCGTGCAAATATTTTCTTAAATGTCATTAACATGAAGGGGGAAAAAAATCGAATTAACTTGCATGTCTCTTTCTAAAAGTTTCTTAAGATTGTAATTCCGGATGCTTATGTTTGAAAATAAACGTTAGGAACATTATCAATATATTAGGAAACAAGATATGCCCCCGATGCTGGACTGCTTCTGCAGCATGCATACGTTCGAATTCAGAAAGCTATATGGAAGCAACTTAGAAAAAAGCCTGCAGTACAATGAGGAATTTTTGCAGAAACTTTGTGTTGGAATCCTTGGCCCTACATAATATCGTACATTCGCCGCCAATTGAACATTAAGATGTATTTAGAAGAGATTTTGAAGTCATCCAGGATTTTGCGACTGCGAAAAGCAGCAGTACTGCGAAAAGTATCCAAATCGAAGTCATCCCTAATATATCACAAAATGCCCATCAGCATTGCTGCGATATCTTTACAACATAGGCCAGAATTCAGAATATCAGACAACATCGTGGAAATTTTGTACAATATTTTGGGCTAATATGAAACCCTATTGACACACAATGCCCAACAATAATATATTACGATATTTTCACCAAGATATTCTGCGATATCACCACAATATTATTCGAGATTCTGAATGCCGTACAATATTGTTGGACAATTTGAGCTACTAGGGATTGTACGACATTCAGAATATCAATATGTAGTTATTGAAATATTTGCCATGTAACCAATGTTAGTAAACGGATTCCATTATATTTATAGCTTCGTATTATATTAATTTGCAAAATTTTGAGGACTCGTTATCTGCAATTAAACGATATTTCAACATTTTTTTTATATTTCACATTTTCAAAAAGTTGCAGCATTATTTTAAACAACGAATAAAATCAGTTCTCCTTCGATATTTACAAAATACTATCCTTATAAATGTGATTTTACAATTGTCGGGATAAATGATGTAGCAATGATATAACAAGCGTATGCAGGTGGGTTTGTTTTGCCAAGAGTGCAGATGTATTCATCTTCTCTTGTAATTGTTTACGACGTTGGAATTAACCGTTGTTTTAGATTAGCTCGCATTTTGTTCAAGGACATTTTATCAGCTTTCAAACAGCGGCGATACTCTGGAGAAAGTCCAACATCCTGATTGTTGTCCAAGTTTACCAAACACATTTTGCTTAAGGAGGAAGCTATACCAAATAGGTTTTGATGTATGTTTGTTTATTGATATAAATTTGTTTACCAAAAAAATGCTGTCTGCTTTCAAAGCATGGACTCTGTAAATTACATAATACATAATGCACTATTCATAAATTGCTCTCCAGAGTTGACCATTTGACCCACAGTCATTAAAATTGGCACATAGTTCTATACAGTTATTTGTTAGTATAGGCGTATATGGGCGTGCAAAATTGAACACTTTATGGCATTGTGACAGAAATGACTTGCTCTTTGAGGGGATTGATGATAAAATTATTTTAGAAAGGAATTTTGACTATTCATTCAGATTTTTTGCAAAAGGATTTTAATTTCATCTTCAGTGACTCTTGTTACTGATTGTTTCAGATGTTTCTTTATTCGGCATTCAGTTAGCTCAGCTAATTTTAGCCTTTTACATTTGGATGCTTGCGCTCAAGCACCATTTCTGATGATGTAATATTTTGATGCTTTATTTTTATTTTTGATTTGTTAAAAATACATACAGAGTGGCAAGAAGACAAATTAATTTTTCGGGGAAATTCAATTTAAAACAATTGTATGTATTTACTTTTCGAAGTAAAGTCCTTGTATATGCCAATAATTATACATCGAATTTTTTTTTTTAGAGTGCGAAGGGTTAATACAAACTCTCCAAATGTATATCCGAACTCTCAAAATTAAGCATAGCATAAATGCGAATCTAATATAAGTTATAAAATGCCTTTAAAGGGGCGAAATCGAGCATTTTAGAAATAATTCAAAACAGGAGACATTATCACATAAGGGAAAATTAAACTTAGATTAAAAAGAATCAAAATTTATATAAAAGAGAGCGAGTGCCTAAGCATTTTTTGATTCTTTTACTCTTAAAGAAAGGGAGGAGTATAAAAAAAAGTATTGCAATCTTAAAAACACCTTGGCGTCGAATTTTCTGAATTCTAGATCCTTTTTGAGACCAAATATGAGATCTTTTTATGGGAAAAGCATACGATCTTCATGCCACAATTTGTACATATGTACCGAATTTTGAATTCAGTTCACTTATGAGTAAGGATACTTCCTCACATTACATTTAATTTTCGCGCTGGTATATAAAGCTACAGGCAAAAAACACTCTTCACATTCATTAAAATTCGCCCCTTTGGAGGTCCTGTTGCGCTTTCATTAAATAAAAATTTTAGCTAATTATTTGCACGTACATTACCATTCGCTCCAGTAAAAATATTCTTGATTACACAGCTAGAATTAAAAGTTAGAAAATTTTAAAGAACACTCGAATCTCTACTTCCACATGCCATAATTTGATTCATTTATTTTCATATTATTTTAAAAATTTATTTTCAATTATAGCAACGATATATTTCAAATAAAAACATACTTAATATCATCGCAATGCACATAAGAAAATGAAGTAATTAAAACAATGAAATGAATTGTTGCAATTTGGATTCAAAATTGGAGAAAAAATTTCGCTGCAATAATATTGGAAATGAAATACATTAACTTACATTAAGAATGCTGTTTACAACAATAGTAGAAAGTGTAAATGCATAACAAAAAGACGGGAATTTGACTAGTAGTTTAAAATTACGAAATGACAAATCAACAATAACTCTGTGTAAAAGGCAGTTTAATATTTTTTTTAAAGTATTTTAATGGATACACAAATTGAAAACAAAACGGACACAATTTTGACTTCACACTAAAAATTTTATGAAGAAATAAATGAGAAAGTCTAGAGGAGGAGTGCTTCCTCCCCCCCCCCCCCCGTATTTCAAAAGGAAACCTCCTACAAGTAAGAAGGCAGTGAAAAAAAAATATTTTTGAAGATCGATAATTCGAGATAACATTTTCTATTTCAGTATCTAGAGAGTAGTACAATCGTCTGCGATATCTTATCAAATTATAAACAGGTGCACTGAATTGGGAACTTCAAGTACTTTTTAATACCAAAAGATATTAAATGCTTATCTGAATTCTGCACGTGCTGCTCGATTCTAACCGTTGTTTTTATGTAGGCTAAGATAACGTCCAATTGTGAAAAGTGTGTTTATCGTGTGCCTGTGTCACGTGCAATCACCAGTTATCTATAAAATGTTTTTTTAAGAATTAGTTCCAGTTAAAGTTATTTATCTTATCTTATCTTTAGATTGAATCAATGGAAGGTGAGATATCGCATCTTGTAACCTGATTTATATCTAGATATTTGTCAAAAATTGTTCAGCAATAGCTGGAAATAAATTAATCAAAATAATTCGCCTTTTTTCTACGAATATTGCTGATTTTGAACAATATTTTTGGGAAGCTTTGGCTGTAGCATCGAAGAAATTGCAGAAAAATATTGAAAATGGTTGAATACTTTTCCATAACAAGGTTTCGTCTGAACTTCAAAGAATATTTCCAAATTATACTGATACAATTTAACTACAACAATCATTCTTATACATCAGAAATATGTTTATATATCTTTTATATAAATTGGAAATATGACATGATTTAGGATGCTTATTCTTCAGTTAGACGTGCATGGAATGATTGAATGTTTAAATTTAATGAAAATTAATTCCTTAATAGATGGTATCATTTTGCACATTTTTATATTTTAATTATCATTTACATTATATTTTAAATGCTTGGAATCCATAAATGTATCACGTGTACCATATATTCTTAACTGATATACTAAGGCAACATAACTATTCGTGAATCAAACGATTCAATTTTTGTTCGATGGTAGAGAAACACTTAGTAAGGGGTTAATCCATCACCAGATTGGTAAAAAAGCAAAGCTTGGCATAGTACCAGCGTCTGTTAAGTAGCCGAAACTGTTCGATTATCAGACAGGATTTGGATACTACATGCGCTTATTTATATGAATCTTCAAATCAGAATTTCAATCATAATGGCGGCTACATTTTCCATTTGATCAAGGGCGATAATCAAATTCAGTTAAAATATCTTTTCAGTACTATATAATATTGCCGGTAGTTAAAGCACGACAAAATCAGAATTTTATTTAATTTTTAATAAAACTAAAATTAATAATAATTTAATAATAATAATAATAATAAAACTTACTAAATTTAACTAAAATTAAAATAATTTAAAACACAAATGGCTTTTATGACTTTTATCGTTTCTGCTACCACGTTCATCATAAAAATTTCAAGATATCCAGTTTGAATGAACAAAATTACTCATTGTTCCCTGTTTAGGCGTAGCCATGACATTATCCGATTCCAGGTGTCACGCTACTTTTCTCAAGGCTGTTGCAGGAAACACCTGGCGTCAAAAATAGTTAACGCGGTAAACTCGCTTAATGAAATAATGTAACGGAAAAGACGCTTTGATTATAGAAATTAAGTTTCAGATTAAGAAAATTACATTTGGAGCAACATTTCTAAAACTCATCTATTTTTCCTTTCATGAAATTTGTCGGGATTCCAAAACGAGAAAATGCGAATCATTAATTTGAATTTAAAAAATAAATTAACTGTTTAAAAAAATTAAACCGAATTCTTTCGTCGTCGAATTCGTTTGTCTGATTAAACTGTTTTTGAGAGCAGAAACTGAAAATTTTGAAAGGCAATTGTGGGAACATTTTGCTCACATATATAGAAATGCATTTTTTTTTCTTTTTCTTCTATAAGGAATGTATAAAAAAATCGATTGCAAGGTTTTAGTTAATCTCATTTAGGTCTCCTTGAATTCCGAAAAACTATTTTTGGAATTCTGCGTTTGCCTGCTCATGTGTACATAAACATTATATAAAAGTGTATCAAGCAAGATGGCATGTATTCTTTACTGCAAAATTCCTAATGTATTTCAAATTTTAATTGTAATCTGACCATTCGGGTACAGTATTTTGTTTATACTCTGGATTTTCTACATTTTGCCATGAAGCTAAACAAAAATAGTAGCCATATTTGCAATTATTATAAAATGCACATTGCCATTCCTGTGGAATGAAAGTATGACATGTTTCCAATTGTTCTGCTTTTAATTACACAAATGTAAGCCTATATTAGTTTTGCTATATCATTAAAACTAAGATTTGTTTGAATGAACAAATTTATTCACTACATTCTGAATGAACGTTATCTATGATACTTTCTGAATACTGTTTACGTCCGGAGGAAAAATTATATTAAATTTTTCTGAATTTTTAAAATCTTCAGATTGCGCTCGTTCATATGCGTAGCCTGCTTTTAGATGTACGAGTTTACATTTTAAATTATTAGACTATTTATTGTTATAAACTGCCTTTTCAGAGCAGGAAAAAGTTATCTAGTTGGATTATTTTAAGATATCACTGAAAAAAAAAAACGTATTTATTATTTTAATGTCACTTTTTAAGTTCTTCCTAAATATCAAACAAAAAGCAATACTTCATAATACTCATACTGGGAAATTTAAGTTTCCTTTGAAAAATGAATCAATCTCGAAACAAAACCAATAATTTTATTTACCAATGAAAAAAAAATAGTTTGTAAATTAAATTTATCAAGACTTACAATGCAAAATACATATATACTCCAATTATTTTAATCATTTTGACAATTTTTTTTTCTAAATAATTGATTACAATTCCAAAAAAATATATTCCAATTATTTTAATCATTTTGACAATTTTTTTTTCTAAATAATTGATTACAATGCAAAATACATATATACTCCAATTATTTTAATCATTTGACAAATTTTTTTCTAAATAATTGATTCTGATTGATATTTATTCAAGTGGGGATATTTTGATTAGAAATGGTTTCGTAGTTATTCAATTTATAATACATTTTTTCCATGAGAAATTTTTTTTCCTTAATTATTCAGCTATCTGTACATTCGACTATATGGATAGGGTCTGGTCTCAATCATAATAAAAATTTACTGTATGTCACTCTATACTTTAAATTAGAATTTAATTTAGGGAAATTATTGCATTTTTTTTTGTTCATCAACCATTAGGAAACTTGAAATTCGTTTTCCTTTCCTTTTTTTCTCGTTAACTAGAACGAATTAATTTCTTAAAAAAAGATTAACTTTTAAAATCGAAGTTCATTTGAAAATATACATTATAGAAAATTCAGTTTTATGCTATTCCCAATATTTTATACAAATGTAAATAAGAGCATCTGTGGCGATCAGCAGCTGGTTGTTAGAATGCTTATGTAAATTTACAGAAAATCGTTTGTCCTATTTTTTCAATTCTAATTGAATCAATTCTTAAATCCCTGTTATCCACAAAATACATTAAGATGAAATATGAATAGCCTACAAAGAATTTAAACTATTGTAATAGACAGTTTGAAATTCTACGATTCTATTATAAATATGATTTTTCGTAGTGGCAAATAAGGTAAAAAAACTTGTCAAAAATCTTATTTGTGCTCTGTTTTATTATGTAATTTTCATTTTGTTTTCATGCATAAATTAATTTCGTAATAAGATTTAAATCAAAATATTCTCTTCTGTCATTTATTAAATCTTATTAGGAAATTAATTTATAGAAAGAAAAATAAAATAATAAAGCAGAACAAAAATATTCGTTCATGATTTTATCAATTAAAAGATTTTAATTTGTCATTACGACATTTTTAGAACTTGCGTGTGACACTTTTTCCAAGTAAAAGAACTAAATTATAAATTTTGAGAATCCCGATATATGCACATCTTATTATGCTGCAGCATAGAAATTTATCTGCAGTTGTAACTTAGAGCGTCATTGAACTGGTACGGAAACTCCAATTAAGAAAAAGAAAAACGAACTTGACCGACAACGAAAGATTAAATCGACTATCTGAATCACACGATTGCCCTTACAATGAATTTAAAAAATAGGTCAGGCTTACTGGAACAAAGTTTTACCACAGAACACGAATTCACAATCTCAAAGGGTGAACACTGGAGACTGCGCATGAAAGTGCAGGCAAAAAAGAAAGAAAAGAAAAAGGAAATGTATGAATAATACTGAAAGTTGCATAAAGCATGAAAACGATGGCAGGAAGGATATAAAATTAACAACAAACCTTTGTAATACTTAAATGTTTATGACTTATAAACTTGTGCTTCTGATATGAGTATGCGACTATGTTCAGGGTGAATGTTTTGAAAAACGATCTAAAATAGTTATGTTTTTGAATTTTAGCTTAAAAAAGATTGAAAAACATCTATGGCACCAAAATATACAAAACAAAAAGTTCTTTTTTTAATTGAAAAAAGGCCTTTTTCGGCCAGAGGAATAATACAAAAATCTTAATTTAGAGGTTTATCAAATGATCTGCTTAAAAATATATAGCTCAGGAAATATATTACCTAGTTCCTGAATTAAAAAATAAGCTGTACTTCTATGTTTTGTTTTTTTTAATATTGAGGTTCGAATGATAAATGTGAAAATTTTAACTTTTTTTCCATATTGTGAAGCTTTAAAATTATAGAATATTTCTAAATAAATAGATAATTCTCTAGTTCAGGAACTACAAAGGAATTATACCATATTTGAATAAAAAATATGCATTAGATTTTAATTTATGCGATTTTTAAAAGAAAATTCTACCAAAGGTTAAAATGTAACATAAAACGATTTAAAGACGTACAATTCATTAAAACGTATATAAAAATCAGTGTAGCTTTCTAAAAATTCAACTGGTTTTATAATGAAAAGTGTTCGACGTATTAAAAAATATTTAAAAACTTCATATTTTCGTAAAAAATTGACTTTTCTGAAAAGTCATCTACCTTAAACCTATATCAGACCTTCCTTGACTAAGTTTGCTATATTGTTAGCCTTCCCCATTTTATGCCTTATTTCAAAAATAATCCATTTCTTTATGTTTGAAATATTTTAAACACATCGATTCTTGCTTGATTTGCCTGTAGTTCACAGCTATCTAATTATATTGAACCATACATTTAATTAGATGACATTTCTAATATAATTAAAAGATAGCCTTAATGTCAAACACGAGTCGTCGCCAGCGAATGTGTTAAGATTTGTAAGCGTCTTCTTGGAACATCCTATATAAAAGGGTATTAATATCTGCCTTGTGTCTCTTTTTGGTTCACGAATATTTAATTATGCAACAAAGTCACCTACCATTTTGTAGATGGATTCATTATTGGAAAACGACCCAATCATATTCAAGTTTAACTGCAGAATTGCTTCAACGGTTACTACATACTATTTCCTATTTTGCATACTATTTTCAACGATTAATTTTGAAAAAAAATTGTTCTGTAATGATCTGTGAAAACAATTGTGTTTAAAAGTATGTCTTAAGTAAATTCAAAATTACTCAGTTGCATTTAATACCTAGGGTTCGAAACTTGAATGTCAAATCGCAATGACAATAACGTAAAAAAAAAGAATGATATTTAATTCAGTTGAATAACAAAGAAATTTCATTATACTTATAAAGAAAAAAAAAGAAAAAGAAAATGAGGGAAACTGATGATACTAAGTAAAAGAAATGGAATAACGGATATTTTATAAAATATATTTTCAACATACCTAGAATTAAAACCTTTTTTCGAAGAATTCACGGGATTCGACCTTTACTCACCAAACGTCGACAATAAAGACTCAAGGCAGTGATCTGAATCATCAATTTATCGACTGTTTTTATCATCCTCAGGTGAGAATAGGACTTTGGACTTACAGAATTAGCATGCGAAAAAATAGTATTCGCCTATCAGAGCGCCATTAAATACAAGTATTCTTATCGACCATTCCACAGATAAGTTGATAATGAAATGGATAAGTTGTTCTTTTTCTTTAAATTAAGATAATGCATGATTATTTTCGCTTATTTCACGTTTTTCTAAATGGAGCAATGGCAGATTATCTTAGTGATTTTTAAATAGAATTTCTACGTTTTAAGTTAACGGATAGGCAGTGTTTTATCTCGTAAGTGAGGATTCACTTAATTAAAATTATAAATATTTTGTTAATTTTTTTAACTGTTTAAAAAATAAATAGAACTAAAATTCCCATGCTAAGACCGCACCTTTTTCAATTAAAGCATTTTATCCACTATTTCTCTAAATACTTTATTCCATACTTTGCAAAAAAAATGTATTAAAGTTTCAATAACAATCATATAGATTGGAAGGCTTTGATTCAAAAAGGCACTAATAAATTATCTATTTCTCATCTTTCTTTCTCGTATAAGCAGTACAGAAGTATTGTAATAAAAAAAAAAATGAACTCACGATTTTGACGAATTTGCAAGTTTCAGATCTCTCCGAGTCCTGAAACATTTTTAGCATCGTCTGCAACTCAAAAATGCTTTGAGCTAGACTGCTGAAATTTGGTATATGGATTTACGATCAAATATGTAGATTTTTTTTAATATCAAATTTTGAACGCAATTCATTCTGAGGAAGTCAGTCTATTTGATTTTCTAAGTTCAGCTCGAGTAATTGAACTCGAAAATTACAAAACACAAAGACATAAGTAGATAAAATTTGGCACACAGACTTATTATATAGAGAGATTATAAAATGTTGAGCTAAATCTGTCAAAGAGTTGACCATCTGTTTGTCTGTATTGTTGCATACATATAAATGCAATAAGCTTAACGTAATGATTTAATGAAATTTTTGACCAAGTAATGAAGCTACTAAATAATAAAACGAATTTAATATTTCTAGATATATAAAATTTTTTAAATACGGAATAATTTTTTGTTGTTGCGAGATGTACGAAAAAATCATTCAAAACATTTGCAAGTCACACTGTAATTTCATAATATTTTCACTATTTTTTTAAAAATTCTACAAAATACTTTTAAATATATTTACAATACCTTTCATTGCTTTGTTGGATTTGTACACTTGCATGATGTGACAATAATGTTTTTAATATTGTGCTTCTCATCATTAAATTAAAAATTAAGACAGGCGAAAAATCTGAAACAATGTTATGCTGCTACAATGTTACGGAAATGGAATTTCGACTATCTTTTAAGCTTTTACTATTATCTTTAAATATATCATTCTTTTTTTAACATCATTTCGTTTCACAATTATATTTTCACAGATATTTCACTTTCCCAGTGTTCAAAGAATACATCTAATAGAAACACGAATTGAAATGTGAAAATATGTGTTAGAAATATATGTGATAGAAAAAGGAAACGTAGAAATTAATAACATATTAGAGAGCTGTTATATAACCAAATTTTAAAAAAAATCAGACCAATGTATAGAAAAATCTCAAAGTAACAACTAGAATAATTGATGATTTCATATTTAAAAAAATATAAAAATAACATAAAAAAACTAGTATTTTCACGAAATATAAAGAAATAAATGAGTTTTAATTTGAAATGAAATGATTAATAAATGAAAGTTATAATTCTTTATCATTAACAAAGAAATGCTGACAATGTCGCTTTTAGATCAAGATTCAATATAAAAAAAATGTACAGGCAGATTATATCAATCGATCAATCTCTACATGATGTTGCCAAGGGATGTTATTTATTTTCATTCTTCTATCTTTTTAGATACCGACTATTAAATTAAACCTCATTTCCGTGTGTGCTTATTCATTTTTAAAATCAGAAGTTAAATTATATATTTTGTAGAAGTTTTATTTTTTCAGAGTGATATTATTAATTGCTGTGAATATTGATTCTTTTCTTTTAGATCAACACGTGAAAGCAAAATCTGTAAACTCTATAACCTGTAGAGTAAGACCTTTATCTATAAACACATTAGAAAGATAAGTAAATTAACGGATAATGGCATGCAATTATGTACTTGGAATTGCTCAGTCAGCTTTGTCGCAAGTGTTTGCATTAGTAGAATGCGGGGACATCAGAGCGCCAACATTTGCCAATGATAATTTACCTAAATACTGTTATAGACAACTCGCTTCCAATATTTCATTCAAATTCTACGACAAAGAGAAATTATATGGTTTGGAACTCATGGCGACGCCATTCATTGTTTAACGAACACATAAGTAAATCTAAATTTAAAGATGAAAGGAAAAAAAAAAAAAAAAGAGAAACGCTCACAATGCCTTTTAAGTTTCAGATGCAACATAAAAAAATTAAAATAATGAATACACGTGACGATTCTAGAAATTTCTGATTAATCTCTACATGATGTTGCCAACGGATGTTATTGTTTATATATCAATCATCCGACACTAGTTTTAGCTTCCAGCTATTACACTTCAGTCCACGTATGCCTAATCATTTTTTTTTAAAAAAAATTCTTATTTCATAGCAGTTTCATTATTATTTTTTTCACTGTGGCATTATTCCCTCTTTAAATAAATGGCGTTCTATGTTTAAGAAAATATTTTGGATTTATTGTTATATTTTCTTGGTTGTATTGTTATAATTTATGATGGGGTTCTCAAATCCAAAATTCTCCTCAGGATCAATGTCAGAAGAAGTTGGTTCTCAGAATGGAAGTCGAAATATTTTTTAAACTTATTTATTATTATTTCATTGTCATTTTTATCTTCAGTTTCATTTTTGTGGTAGACTTTAAAGGTCATGGTAAAGCTTCCTTATTAGCACAAGATATTCTTTGATAACTCCATGATGTTCTTCGATATTTTGAATATCGGACAGTATTGTCATGATATTGGGTATTTTGTGCTAATAGGATTTATTCGTAGCACAAGAACTGCATTCTTTTCTTTTCTTTTCTTTTCTGACGGGTAATCGCGACAACTCCAACTTCATAAATTACATCTAATAGTTTTTATGTGACTTTATATTAACCAAAACATTTATTTAACAATTTTTCAAATTAAACTATTTTTCTTATAGGATTGAAAGAGATAAGATTGAGATCACCTGGTGCACTAAGATACTTGTAGAGGTTTTTCATCCTATCTTGAAAAGGAAAATTTTGGACATTAGAACCCCATTACAACAATAACAATGCATCCAAGAAATCAAAATATTTCCATAAATAGCGGAAGCCGTTTAACCAGGGAGAGAATAATACCATCTTTGTTCTTCTCTTCCTTACAGGAGCCTTTTCTCCTCCCACAGGTTTGTACTTGATCACTTCAGATGCATATCTAATTTTATCCTCTTCTGCCAT
>JAPMOR010048411.1:92813-113471 GCA_026543865.1 Argiope aurantia | reverse complement strand
ATTCGTGGCCGTGGTCTATTATCACCGTTATCCATTATGCTACTTTAACAATCGTAATTCTAAAAAGACGGTATGAATACAGTCGTAGCTTACTTCAACATGCAATTTCTTCCTATATTTATCCTGAAGAGGAGAATTTTGGATATGAGAACCCTATCACAAAATTTAACAGTGCATTCAATAAATCAAAATTTTTCTCATAGACAGTGGAGTAGCGCTTATATAGGGAGAAAATAACGCTACACTAAAAAAAAATATATAATTATTTTTAAAACAAAAAAAAATTCGTAAAGGCACTTGATCAGCTGAAGCTTGAATAGCTGAAAGCTAAAAGTATGTTCGAAAGTTCATACTATACCTATGGTCTAGGGTATGAAATTAAAGAAATAATAACATCAATTGGCAACATCGTGTAGAGATTGTTCAGAAGTTTCCTGAAGCTACATGTATATTTATTATTTTTCAAAGTGGCAATATTAAGAGTGATTAATTTGAAGACCATGGCCAAGAAAAGAGAGGCATGGAAGAAAATTCTTGAAAAGGCCAGAGCCCAGCCGGGGCTGTCGTGCTACTGAGGAAGGAAGGTAATATTAGTATAGATTAACTCCTCTTAAGTTATAAATTTACAAGCCATATAATCTGTAGTTTAAGATCCATATCTATAAAAGCATACACAAAAAAAAGGTAGGTTTACACGTGGTCAGTTATAATATAGCAAGTAGGTAGTGCATGCGTAGAAAGGCTGAAAAATGCTGTGGGGCCGATGGCAAGTAATTGTCCCGACGGGACAACAACATGGCGCTGTACTGTATTTTATCTCTTAATTGAATTGAAAATTTTAGTGAATACTAATCTTGGCAAACCAGCTGGAGCCAAAGGTGGTCAGTAATAAATAAAAACATAAAACGCACATTTTTATAGTTACTATAATAGGAAGTTAACCTAATACAAATTAACATAAGTTACAAATTTATTGAATATGAAATGAAGCTGACCATTTTTTTTAAAAAGAAGGCCTTGTTTACGCACCTGCTTTTTACGAAATATCTGGCGCCATTTCAATATGAACTGGCGTCATTTTGGTCATTCAGTTAAAATAGGTGAGTAACGAATTAATAATTATTTAACTAATTATTAATTCAATATTTGCCCTATTTAGCTCGATAAAAACAATGAATTCAAGAATTAAAAAAAAATTTGAAAAGGCATCTTCATATAAAAGAGCATTTTTTTTTTCTTTTTTTAAATCTTTATAGGAATAAAATAGTTGAATGGTACAGAAGCTCAATTTATAGCAGAAACTGATTTATATTAATGCTCCGTTTTCAGAGCAACACTAGGATATTTTGGGACGGACCTAGTAATTTTGAACTGCGATAAACTGGCAAGGGCGACACCTCAGATACCCGTCCCCCCCCCCCCAAACTTCCTTCCGTTAATGTAATGCAGATATTTGTCCGCGACGAATTTAAAACGCATTAGATCTCGCTTATACGGCTTCTCCTTAGTGGGACTTGTTTCAACATTGAAAAACGTTATACTTCTTAAGAATGCCAATACCTAACCAGTGGTAGGCATCCATTAGAGATCTAAAGCAGTAGCTTCACATGGAAAAAAAAAATAAGATTGGCTTTATTCATTTTTGCCTACTTTATATATCAAACTGACTTTAAGGTATGACGCAAGTATTTTTAATACCGTTTATTAACCGTGACTGAATATGAAAGTAAAAGCATAGAAAAAAAGCCCAATTAAAATAGAGGGAAAAAACATGACCATTATTACAACTACAATTCTTCATAATATAATTAATTATAATGTGAAGTTAATTAACGCTTAGATAAGTAGAAAAAATATTGAGCCTTTTAAATTTACAGTTATAAAAATGTATAATACATCTTATTATAAACTGCTTTACAAATTTTCATTTCTAAAGCAGCTTTATTTAATTAAACTAGTTTTAAACCAAAAAATTTAAATAATTTTTTTGCCTTCATTTTGTTTTAACAACTTATTTTGTTCATTTGTTCTAACGCATAGTTAACGGAAACTGTTTTTTTTACAGCGCTGTTCCATTTTTAGCACTTTATATTCTGCGATTTCATTAATATTTGCACTTTTCTTAATTCTTGATAATAATAAACGTGGATTAAATTTTTATAAATAATCATGGATTAAGTTTCTTCTATTTCCTCATTTCTTGAGTATTTTTTTCCACCCAAAGTTTACGTTAAGAAACCTTTAAAAACGGAACCTAAAAGCTAGTTTTTACTGCAGATTGAGAAGTAAGAGCTGCTGTTTGAAAAGACACAAATGCTTGCCATAATTTGTCCTATAAATAACAAACATTTTTGAAAGCCGTCATCCGAAACAAGACATTCATAGCATTCTTAATGCTCTTTTTTTCTTAAAGATATTTTGGAAATCTGATAATTTTTATTTGAATTGAATTGAATCGGTTTCATCTGTCTTGGATGAAAGAAAAATATCGAGCAACTGAATTTTTTTTCCTTAAATTCTCATAGTTGATGGATATTGTATTCATTTATTTTATTTTTTTTACAGATCTCGAATTTCAATATTGACAATGCATGTCGTTTTTTTAAAGAAAATTATTAAAAAAATACTAAATTTGATTAAAAAAATATGGCAAAGAAAGAACGAATCTATATAATGGATAAAATACATTAAGAATTTTTGTTTTCAAAATAAATAGTCAATTTAATTTTAAAGCTGCTAAGAGGACAATGGAATTTGAAATGAACAAAAATGGACGAAAACGAACAATTTTATTCTTATCGTTCTTATGTTTATCTATCTATACTTATAATAAAGCTCAATGTGTGTGTGTGTGTGTGTGTGTGTGTGTTGGCGCTCTACAGACCAGACCATTCAACCTACAACTACCAAATTTGGCACGTGTATACCTTGGAGGCCGGGAATGTGCACCTGGGGGTTATTTTTTCGAATTTTTAACTAGAATTTTATTTATTTAAAAATTAAGCGAAATTTTGACGTGTTTCTGCTATAACTGCCGAAAATATTACCGCACAAAAAAGATTTTTACATGAAGTTAAAGATAAAAAATTTATCTTTTAAATGATACTACTGTTTTAATCTTAAAATTAAATTTCTATTTTTAATGAATTTTTAAAAATTTTTTTAACTATGTTTTTCAATAATTTTTTTCGTCAAAAATAAAAATGAGGATTAAGCACGTTTCGCATTCATGAGAAAAAAATAGCTTTTTTCAAAGTGTTGCCATCACATTGAGTAAAGTTCTAACTGAAAATAAATTAAATCTTTTTAGAAATGAAATCTGCAAAATTATAATTTTCGGCAAGTCTCTGTAAGAAATGAAACAAATATGAAATATTATTTTTTCTAAAAAATAAATTCAATAACAATTATTTTATGATCTTTTACACTCT
Source organism: Argiope aurantia (assembly GCA_026543865.1). Taxonomy (NCBI): domain Eukaryota; kingdom Metazoa; phylum Arthropoda; class Arachnida; order Araneae; family Araneidae; genus Argiope; species Argiope aurantia. The sequence goes on along the minus strand of JAPMOR010048411.1, from coordinate 110,040 downwards.
CTACACAGCTTGGTTATTCAGTCCCGGATCCATTTTGGTATTTAATGACTCATAAAATAATGAAGATGTAAACAAACTTATGGCATTTATTGATGGAATAAATCATATATTTTCCTTTTCAGGTTTGAATATTTTTACTTTTGTAAATATCGTCTGCGCGTGTTTTTAATTTCAGATAATTTCATTTTCCAGTCTAAATATCTGTACTTTTCTAAATATCGTCTGCTTATTAATTGCATTTTTCTCTCTTTTGTTTTTGGCAACTATTGAAATGTTATGTTTACTTTTGATGTGTTTTCTATGTAGTATTTTTGTAAGCACAAATTTTATGGTGGTCATAGAGTTAATTTCCAATCAACTAAATCACTGACTTTTAAGAGTTAATTTCAAATCACTTAAACTGACTGATTTATGAAGATTTGAATATCACTATTCAATAAAAAAAGGATAATTTTAGATTTTTCATCGATCGTTTCAAAGAAAATACGCCAATAAGCGCGCAGGTTTCTCAAGATTAATTGGCCTAAGATTATGAAAATGGTGAGTTTTTCTAAATTTTTAACATTTAAAACTTCATAAATAAGTCTTAGTCGTGAATAAGTCGTAGAAAATAGAAACATTCATTCATTTATTTATTTAAAATTTGGTGTGTCCAGAATATTTATCAGAATATGATACCTTACTGCATTAAATTTAGACTTCATAATTTTTGAAATATATTTATAAACAGGAACAAAATATTATTATTGATTTCATTTCAATCCTTTTGAAAGCAAAACTAAAAACTGAATTTTATACTGAATCACAAAAATTTTTGTTGAATTATTGTTTGAGATATTACATAAAAATATTTTGTAGTTAACATAAGACTTAAATACCGAGCAATTCTGTTTGCAATACTCATATTCAATAATAATAATAATTAATAAATAACAATAAAGATGAAAAATAAAATAAAGCGCTTGGTTTTATTAAAAAATATCTTAATATTAATTGCAATTTCGTCATTTATATTTTTAATTAAAGTTGAAGTTTTACCGGAAATGGCAACAAATTAGCAAAATATATATAGTAAATTGAACGAAACGATCTAAACAATATAAGTTTGGTATGACTATCACAATTTGAAGATTAAAAATGTTTTGTTTGAGAATCCTTTAAGAGACCAGTTACTTAAAATATTTAATTGAAAATTGTAGCGAGCGGTAATACTGGCGAACCGGCTGGTCGCCAAAGGCGGCTAGTACTCAACTAAAATAATGTTATAAAATGTATTGTTTAATAAAATGTATATTTGAAGGGTTAAGAGGGAAAAGTACATCTTAATGACTTCTCTCAAAATATTATAAATAGATTTAAATATCTTTGAAATGTTTCAAGTGTCTTAATTTTTGAAGAAATTAAATGAAATCAGTAATAAAGATTTCGGCTAAACATTAAAAGAAAAGGAGCATGCATTTTATGTTCCGAATTTTTTTAGATTGTTAAAAGTAAATTTCAGTTCGGAAAAACACAAAATTCCTATGAAAATTTATTAAGTGTGCATAAAAACATTTCTAAAATATTGGCATTTAATTGGAATTACAAAATTATGTGCAGTTTTGTTCTAAATAAACTTGCATTGGGTAGGAAGAAAAAAAAAATTAAATCGCCTGGAATATTTCAAAATTTTAAAAAATAATGTATCTTAAATTTTTAAAAAATAATATATTTTGCTTTAAAATGATTAAGAAATTTGATATGTTTATATTTTAATATATATGTATAAAAAATTTCATAACCCTAAATGAATAATGCCCAAAAGTGTCCAATAGAGTCCACTGTCCCCTGAAGTTACCTTAAATAAGCAAAATGAGAGATTTTTTTTTCGCGTAACATGGCTAGTGCGCTGAAACAGTTTTATTCTTGAATCTTATTTGATGTGACGTCATCGAATAGAATCAATACAAAAAGATGTTAGCGATATGCATTATTATGTCTGTCACGTGACTGTGAAGTCATGTTCATTGATTCCTACATACTGCAATGTAAGTTTTTAATTAAAATGTTAAGATAAGAAAATTAAAATATATCTACAAATATATTAACATCTATTCTCATGCCAAATTAATTTCACAGAAATATTGATATATATTTACAAATACTTGAAAAGGAAGTTAGAATTTTGTTTAATTTGTACTTTTTGCGATATTTATTTTTATTATAAAAGTTGATATAAGTATAATTATTCAGTAACCAATAATTAATTTATTAACTGAAAAATTATTTAATTGTTTTCCCTTTTTGCGATCGAATTTATTAAATCTTTCCTGGTATGCTCAATACTCCAATGTAATATAGTAAATAAGCTTTTACATCGCGTAAAAAAAAATTCATCTACGTAGTTTCCTTTCTCGAATTTTTGCAGTATTAAAGTTATTAATTAAAGCTATGGTTAATTTTGAAAAAGGTTCAAATTGGTTTAAATAGTTTAACAACAATAATTTAATTTACCGAATTATTCATCTCTAAAGAACATTATTTGCTAGTGATGAAATCAGCATACTTTCATTGATTTCTTCAACAATCAATCTTAATGAGAATTTGAAAACTATATAAAAATATAAATTGAGTTTACGAAATGATTAAACTTTATCAAATATAAATGCTTTCTGTAATCTGTATTTCTGTAATCAAATCTTCAATAAACATTTATCTCTATTATCGACTATTAAGATCTATAAAATTATTAAATTTTAAAATAGCATTTTAATCAGATTATCAACCACAAAAGGTTTAATTTTCCTGAATCGATTCTTATTAAAGAGGATAGAATTAAATTCTATTCGCTGAAAATAAACACACATTCTACTCAGAATAGACGCTTATTTTCAGCATATTACACAGCACTCTAAATAACTAGGAAAAATAACTCAACTAAATAAATATTCATTAAATAAATGCCTCTTCTTATCTAAAGAGTATTTGAAGCTAAAATTTTTATCAAAAAAGTGTCAGTGGAAATCTCTGAATTAATATTTAAATTAACGAAGCTTAATTACATATTCATAACCATAACTACAGCCAATTATACGATCTTCAGTTACGCAGATGGATCTGAGGGAAAACGGAATTCCTTAAACAAGAATCTTCTGATAAAATTGATAAAGACAGTGAAGCAATTGACTAATTCTTTCAAGCAGTGATTTTTTCAACGTAATATGCAAATATTTAAAATAAAGAAACGTATACGTAACATTTATACTTAATAAAGAAGCGTATAAATGCTGGCATAAAGGAGTTTGTAATCATTAAATTAATACCTAGTTAATAAACATAGTAATTATAATTAAAATTAAATCTCGTTTTTTCCTTTTGAGCTAATTTTTTTACGTCAGTTCGGGATTCGATTATCCGGATTCTTATTGTACGTAAATCCTCAAATAATACATGCTGGAAACAATATATATTACATTAAAAACTTTTCGTATATATTAAAATATTTGGCAAAGTATGGTACAAAAATCTATGAGCTTACGAGAATAAAACTTGCAACTAAATATACGAACTTTAAAAATTCTAGCAAATAAAAACTGGGCTAAAGAAAAAAAAAGATGCACATTTCATATCGAGTCAAAATATTGTATTTATAAAGAATAAATTTGTAACAAATCGGAATTACCAAAATGGGGCTTTTTAAAAATAAAAATTAGATTTAAATAAGTGAAAATTCGAACAATTAAATATCTGATATGTTTACAAAGTAGAAGGCGATATAAATCTATAAAAACAAATGCACATTCTATAAGCCAAGCATTTTCACACGATAATTCTATTTACTTAAAATGTCCGTTAAAAAAAAAGTACGACTAACACCTGTTCTTCAAACAAAATTTAAAAATAAAGAACACTTGCCCACAGTTTCTGGATTTTCTTTCTCTGCCATTTTAAAATCGTGTCATTCATCTGCAGCCGTAAGACAAGAATTAGTTTAGCATTCTATAAACCCTTTCCCAAAGGCGGGAGAAAAGAAAAAAAAAGAAAAAAAGGGGGGAATAAAAAATAAAACTACATAATCACGTTTCTCTGGCGTGCACAAAGAACTAGAGGAGATGACATTGGAAAAGAGTGTCTATAAATATACGAGATGCGCTCCCAGGCAACATGCCAAACGACTTTGATCGCCTACCGTATAATAGTGATCCTATGAGAAGATCACTACAAGACAACAAAGGAATAAAATCATACAAGTGTTTCTTCGCCAATTCCAGATGTTAGAAATTGAATTTCTTAGTAAAGTCTTACATTTATGAAGTAAAATTTCTTAGTTTAATTTTTTTTGGCAATAGCATTTTATCGATTTCAATTTTGTCGAATGAATAAGTGAATTTTCTATTTAATGAGGAGTATGAAGCCAGGTAAAGAAATTTGTCTTCCGACTAAAAATCAAATAAATTAAAATTTGGAAATTCTTCAAAAAAATATTGAAATTCTGAAAATTTCGAAATAAATGGTTGAATAATTAAATGATCTTTTCAGAATAAATAAGGAAAAGTTCCTTGCATGAATGTTATAACTCTTAAAAAGCCTTCAATTAATTTACAAAAAATTTGGTTTTTGTTCGATTTATGAAGGAATTGCGCAAACTAGATAATTGCATATTAAATAAGAACAAGAGTCTTAAAAATTTACGAAAATTTAGTATTCCTTATGTGAAATTTAATGTTCCTTTTTTTTAGTATTTCTTATGTGAAATACGCGAGAGTGATTAAACCAATTAAAAGATTACATCGAATTTAGTAAAGGAATAATGCATTTTTGAAGATAATTTTTCGATGCATCATTCAAAATAATTAACATTTATAAAGATTCATTTCCATCATCAAATTAAAAGAGAATTCAGCCTAAAACATTTCCGTTTTAATTAAAAATTTTGAATTATGAAAGTAAAAGTTTTGCTTTGGATTTAATGCCTATAAAGATTTTTTTTATTCAGATACTTTTGCAATATCAAAACCACGTGAACTATTTCATTAAAAGAAACTAGTTCGAATTTCATTACAATAATAAAATACATTGTAAACTGTGTTACAAATTAATATTAAGGAAAGGAAATTATAATTGCAAAGTTTTTGTTTGAATTTTAACTGGTATAAATAAACGTTAGTACGTAATAAGTTCTGAACTTGTTGAGGAGAAACTTAAAAAAAATCAAATAGATTTAAAATAAAAATTCATTGAAATGTCATAAAGAAAAAGAAAGAGTAAATAATTGATTATAAAGATCTGATTATTTAGCGATAAAACAAAATCTGAATATATAAAATTGTGATTTACCTTTTATTCTACAGTTAGCAGTGAATATGCTATTAAAGTCATTCTACTTTGAATAAATTTAGATTGTTTACTCCATTTCTTATGTGGCAAATAAAGCAATTCCCAAATATAAAAAGATCTAATAAAAATAAGTCGTCGATGATGCTTCGATGCTCAAAAAAAAAAAAAAAAACTGCAAACGATAAAATTTTTATTTAAATTTGAAGATGAAACAAATCGCTTTGTTGTCACTGAATGAAGTACAAATATTGAATTTATATTGCTCTTCCCGGTTTGATTCCAAATGTTGTTTTCTTTTACATTTTAAATATTTCATCGATTTAACTTTTTTAAAGATATTAATGAATTGAAATGAATGAAACTTAAATGTTAAATCATTAGAGAAAAAGAAATCTTAAAAATCTACATATAGATTAACAAATTGAAACGAAAATTCCAGAATAGAATTAACTAAAAAACATGCTAACATTTTAAATAATTTTCTTTGATGTGATATGACATGATTACGAGCTCACAATTATAAATTACAATTTACTCAATACGATATGCCAGATAGAAAAGCTTTCAATATGTTTTACAAGATAAACTGCTGCATATAGCTTTACTAAATTTGTCCAATAGTAAGGTAATAGATTCAGGTAATAGATTCTCATTAAGGAAGTTTTATAGATTCTTCATTAAAAAATTAAACGAAATTATAAGATTCATCTTTTGGAACGTATTATTGTGATTAAAAGGTACCTGGCAAAGATAAAGCAAAAGATCAATTCATAGGTCAAAATATATTGCATCTACTTTGAAATAATCACCGACTGCAATGCACCTTCTGCTAAAACTGTTTTCTAATCTAATCTTTTCTAAACTAACATGCCTTCAGAGGTTGTAGCAAATTTTTATCGAATTAATGGATTTAAAACAGTGAAAACGAGGAATGAAGTCTCAGAGTGCTATATCGGGTGAATATGAAGTTTGTAGAGTTGTATTTGATGACATTTTGGTGAAAAAGTCATGAATAATAATGGCACTATGAAACGATCGTCTTAGTGCAACCAATGCATGAAGACGTAGTTCTCCTCCTCCCTCAAATTGAATAACTTTTCAAAAATAAAATTACGCATTTCATAAAATTTGAGTATTTATTAATTTTACGAGTTTAATTTCAGATGCAAGAAAGTGAAATTTCTTTTTAGTTCTTAAATATTGCTGTTTTTACTTTGGTATAAAATTTATTATCTCTTTTTAGCTCGAAATTTCGCTTCAAAATTGTAGTGTTGATTTTTTTAAAAAAAATATTATACAAAAATATATTATGTAAATTATGTTACAATCTGTAGAATACATAAAGCTGCAATTAAGATTGATTCTATTTCTTATAGTTATATTTCATTAACATGCTTCGTTTCATTATGCAAGTTTTGGATAAATAGAATTTAATTCATTTCAAATACAAATTCAAATGTTTCAAATATAAATTCGAATACCCGAGATCACAGAGAATAATGAATGAGCAGAATGGAGAAGGATTATAAAATAATCTACATTAAATGTTTATCTACATTCGAAATTTAAAAATTCAGCGCCGAAGGAACCAAGATCAGCATACGTGCACAGTATTAAATTGAAAATTTTCATAATAATTCACATTTGTTTTAAAAAAAGAATCACTATTAAATGCTAGCTAGCTGATAGCCAAAGATTGTTAATACTATGTATAATTAATAATGAAATATCCATCTTCTCTTTCACAGCGTTAAAATAAAATCAAATAAACAAATATTTCCTATAGCTGCATATTAAACGAGAAGTAGCATTCAGTAGAAATGTAACCTATTAAAAATTATATAACCTATTATATATTACATGAAGTTCGGTATTTGCCCTTGGTGGTTCTAGTTGTCCTTGGCGTAAAAGATTATATCATCAAGGACATTTGGTTTTAAAAGGTGGGCGAAATCCGGATTTCCAACCGGTTCTTTTCAGAATTTAAATTGTATTCTTTTACGAAGGTTCATGCAGATAAGGGCTGCGACGGAGATAAAAAAAAATCCTGTTTGAATATCGAATCTATACAAAAAAAATATTTATATGCAGCGATTTCTTTAAGTTATTACTCGTACATTTTTTTTTTCTTTCAAATAAGCGATCTTAAAAGCATGTGATTCCCAATCCTCCCCCTTTCCCCCTTACCTTCCTGCGCTCAAAGAAATTTACTAATAACATAGTTTACCCATTAACTGTAAATTTTATTTAAAATGTTGGCTGGATAAGTTATATATGTGCACAAAACATTATGACATTCATTTCATGTAACATTATAATTTTATTCAAATTAGGCTTTGTTTTGAAAATAATTTATATTTTTGGAAGAAAAAGATCGTTATAAATGATTAATAAAATCATTCCAATAAGAAACAAAGGAGTGAAAGTAACAGATCGTTATTGTAATAACCACTAAATTACATATTTATGTACGGTATTTCAATATAATATAAAAACCAAAAATATACTTCAAATATGACAATTCTCTCCTATTCAACTTACAGACGATTTTCAAATTTGTTCGTTTATTGTAAAGAAACAATGAAAAGAATACACACTTTCTGCTATGCACAATAATGACTGATATATCTATCTATACTTATAATAAAGCTCAATGTGTGTGTGTGTGTGTGTGTGTTGACTCTCTACAGGACAGACCATTCAACTTACAGCTACCAAATTTGGCATGTGTATACCTTGAGGCCGGCAATGTGCACCTGGAGGTTATTTTTTTGAATTTTTAATTAGAATTTTATTTATTTAAAAATTAAGCGAAATTTTGGCGTGTTTCTGCTATAACTTCCGAAACTATTACCGCACAAAAAAGATTTTTACATGAAGTTAAAGATCAAAAATTTATCTTTTAAATGATACTAATGTTTTAATCTTAAAATTAAATTTCTATTTTTAATGAATTTTTAAATAAATATTTTAACTATGTTTTTCAATAATTTTTTTCGTGCAAAAAAAAAAAAAAATAAATAAAACTTAAGCTGCTTGAGCACGTTTCGTATTAATGGGGAAAAATTAGCTTTTTTCAAAATATTGCCATCACATTGATTAAAGCTCCTACTAAAAATAAATTAAATCTTTTAGGAAATAAATTCTGCAAAAATATAATTTTCGGCACGTGTCTGTAGGAAAGGAAACATATGAAATATTTTTTCTAAAAAAAAAATTCAAGAAAAATTATTTTAGGATCTTTTACACTCTCTATATTATTAATCCAATAAATCAGTTATATTTTAAGGCAAGTTTTGTTTAATATGAACAGGATATCCATTCAAATAAGAGCCACACAGCTGATATGTAAACCTTTAGTAAGTCACAGATCTGCTAAAATGGTCTAAATGGAAAATGATTATATTTTATGTAACTTGATTTAATAAATGCTCTAATAAATAACGAATTTTTGATTTTACATTACGCTTCTGCTGTGGAAATCAAGATTAACAAAATGTTCTTGAAACACTAATATTTTAAATAAAAAGTGTTAATTTCCAATCAACTAAATCAATCACTTAAACTGACTGATTTATGAAAATTTGAATATCACTATTCAATAAAAAAAAGGATAATTTTAGATTTTCCATCGATCGTTTCAAAGAAAATACGCCAATCAGCGCGCAGGTTTCTCAAGATTAATTGGCCTAAGATTATGAAAATGTTGTGTTTTTCTAAATTTTTAACATTCAAAACTTCATAAATAAGTCTTAGTTGATTGTGGAAAATAGAAACATTCATTCATTTATTTAAAATTTGGTGTGTCCTGAATATTTCTCAGAATATGATACCTTACTGCATTAAATTTAGACTTCATAATTTTTGAAATATATTTATAGGCCGGAACAAAATATTATTATTGATTTCATTTCAATCTGTTCTTGCAAACTCATATTCAATAATAATAATAATAAATAACAATAAAGATGATAAATAAAATAAAACGTTTGGTTTTATTAAAAAAAATCTTTATATTAATTGCAATTTCATCATTTCCACTTTAAATTCAACTTGAAGTTTTACCGGAAATGACAAATTAGCAAAATATATGTAGTAAATTGAACGAAACGATCTAAACAACAGTATAAGTTTGGTATGACTATCAAAATTTGAAGATAAAAAATGTTTTGTTTGAGAATCTATGAAGAGACCAGTTACTTAAAATATTTAATTGAAAATTGTAGCGAGCGGTAATACTGGCGAACCGGCTGGTCGCCAAAGGCGGCTAGTACTTATATAAAGCTCAATGTGTGTGTGTGTGTGTGTTGGCGCTCTACAGAAAATACCATTTGACTTACAGCTACCAAATTTGGTACATGTATACCTTGGAGGTCGAGAATGTGCACCTGGGGTCCCCCCTTTTTTTTTGAAATTCTAGTTAGAATTTTAATTATTAGTTTACAACTAACTTTTCCACCAAAAAAAATCTTTTCATTTTCCCCACGGCCAAATGAGTAAGGCTTCAGCATTTCCCCCCCAAGCTAATGAGGCTTAGGCTTAACATTTTTCGGCCGATTATTTCAAACGATTCTGTTTATTTTCTTAATGTTTGATGTATTTAAAATTAAACATTGTTCATGAATCGATCTTTCAGATTCATTCTGAAGTACTTTTGAATTAAAATAACACAGTATAATGGAAATTAAAAATTTCTAATCTGCATAGCCTTACCCCAACTGGCGTAGAGAAATTCACGCATTTGCGTTACCGTAACTGGCGTTGAAAATTCACGCATGCGCATTGTGTTCTGATTGTTTACATCTATTTTCAACGGATGCGGACTTGATTTAAATTATTTTTAGGTTAGTTGTATGCTTTTGTAATTAAATTGTATTTATGTTAGTTTAAGTTCATCGTTTTTTAAGTAATTTTTTTTACCTGTTTTCGACCGATTATTTTAAACGATTCTGTTTATTTTCTTAGTGTTTGATGCATTTAAAATTAAACATCGTTAATTAATAGACCTGCTCATGATGAATCTGAAAAAATTTTGTTGACAAATTCTTGAGATATTACATAAATTAAGAAAGTTATTCTTTAGTGCCTATAAAGTTTAAACGCTCAGTGACTCTGTTATCAGTAATCATATTATAAAAAAAAGGCTTCGTTTCAGTAAAAAATATTATATTAATTGCAGATTCATCCTTTCCACTTTAATTTAAAGCATAAATTCTATGGGAGCTAACAGAAAATTAGAGAGATAACAGACTACGTTATGACTGAAGGTCTTTATAATATTATGAATGAATTGAAATTTGAAGTTTTAAAATATTTTAATAAAGAAGCTATTAAAGTTGGAATTACGTAAAATATTTAATTATTAAAATTTTAACGAGCATTAAGATTTCCGAACCGGCTGGTCGCCAAAGGCGGCTAGTATAGAATAAAAGTAAACTGTCAGGCTTCCAAATATTTTTTTTGGAGCAGAGTGATATACTTAAAATTCCAAAATCTCCAAATGGAAAGTGTCTCGGCTAATAAGTTAAGGATCAGACTGCTCGAATGATTTTAATATTATTTGCAAGATGAATTTTTAATTTCACAATTTATTTCCTTTTCAGTGGCAGATGTTTAAAGCTACTGGCTTGAGAGGACAGAAAAAATGTTAGACTAATTAAATTTATTTATGAAAAAAAAACTTATGAATTTTTAAATATTTGGATAATATTAAAACTTTATTAATATACTATAATTGTTCTATTTGTTTTATTTAGTTATTAACGGTATTTATCAAGTTGCTTCAATAGTAATGTGTATAAATATGAAAACCGATCAATCTTCAGTTCATAACCATTAAAAAATTCTCAGAGTTACTAAAAATCCCCCAAAATGAATCATTAACGCATTAAAATTAAAAATATATTGAAATCTAAAACTAAATTGACCAATTTATTAAAAGAGGGGCCTTATAATGTCTAAGATCGATAAACACCCAAATCCTCCACTGGTTCAACGCCAAAACAGATGACAGCAAAATTAACATAATTCCGCAATAACCTGAGTTGAAAGCTGAACCAAAGGGCATGTTTCCCCGCAACATTCTAGCATACTCTCTGATAAAAGTTAATGTATTTTAAACATGTTCCCCCCCCCCCTCCAACCGTTTGAACCAAAATTTGACGCAGAACTACGATTGCAATCAAAACCCACATACCCTAATCATATATTTTAAAATTGGTATATGATTTTGAAATTGAGTTATTTTTTGAGTGTTCGTGTTTATATGCTTCTGAAGAAACCCCTCGGGGGGACACCTCGAAATGAGGATGAGATGCTTCCGGTATAGTGGTTGGATCTCTCTATCCTGGTGGGTACATAAATAGGTAGAGGATCTGGCTCCTCCCATCGATGTCATGATGTACTTCCTTTGGGAAGGATTATACCGTGGCCGGTGGCCTTAGGATTCAACCACAGTTCCCGCCAGTGTTGCTGCTGCAGCGGTTCAGTTTTCTTTATCCGTGTGCCTTCGAGTGGGTCGGTGAGTAAGTGACATGACTTATACTTCTGAAGATACAGACAGACAGAAGTTCAAGGATTTGTTGGACTTGGTTCAAAATTTGATAAGTGTGTATAATATAGATTAAATCTATATATCGAATTTTATCCATCCAGCACTCATCATTTTGTAGTTATGTTGAAATATCCAGACAGATTTTCTCTGAACAGAATTTGCTCAAACTTTGACAGAAATCTGCAAATGTCAAATTTCTGTCCGTCTCGTTCAAAGCGTTTTAGGGTTATCTTTGTCACAGACGGACAGATATTTTTCAAACTCAGGGAGGTCTAACGTGGAGATTGGTCAAATTTCGAATATTTGGACGATATGAATACTTTCTCTTACTTCCTACATGACTGTTAGTTTTGTAGAAAGATTCATCATGGTAATAATCCAATTGAAGACAAATTCAATGCGATCCTTCAATTTATATCATGGAACCACAGTTTTTGAAATAAGATTTGAATGGAAGACAGAGGAAATCTCATGTTGGGAGCAAAGTCACTCACGTTAAAGCTATATGCAATATTTATTATTACAGAAATTTAAACTCGCTCCACAAATTCTGTCTTCGATAAAGGCACTAACTTTTAGTCACTTAATTATTTATTGGGTTGCACGCATATTTTAAGCTTAAAACAATTTTTTTTATTCATACAATATTAAAAAAGCCTTTAATGAGGTCTCTACCAATTCTGGTTGCTTATCAAAGTAATTGCGTTGTATTTTAAGGAATTTAACCAACAGTCAATCAAAGAATTTTATCCGTTCTTGGATGACAAAAGAATGTTAAACATTTTATTGTTTTAAAGCTGATTGCCAAGTGCTTTACTTTTCATTGCTAACCCTAGTCTTTCGGACTTCTACAAAATTTACTTTTTATGCTAATATAAATATCAAAATTCTATTTTCTGCATTTTTTTTTCCATTTATGTTTTGCATTTTCTATCAATAACAATATTCTCGTACTCCCCAGGAATACGCGTACAACAGAAATAAAAACCTCTAAAGTAGAATATTTAGGAAGTGTTTAGAGAGTTATAATTCAAACTTAAATTTCATGGTACTGAGTACATGGAACTTTCAACTGCTTTTTAGAAATTTTTGGGTTATTTTTGGAATAATCCGCGTTTAATACATTTGGAACGCTAACTCATGAGATTAAATAATGAGATTTTAATGAGACTCATGAGAATTAATGAGACTCATGAGGTTTTAAAATAAAAGTTAGGAATGCTTTCGGAACAAAAAAAATTACGAACTATTTCAATGAAGTTAGAATTATTTTTTATTTCTCCTATTAACGAATATAATAAAACTGCGCATTTTCTCAACATATTCATCTATCCGAGCCCAAATTAAAATTGCGAATCACTGGTTTCTACGAATCTATTCTGCCAATATCCATACATCTGACGCTTAAAATAGACTTAAAAAATGTTTAAATATGACCTGTATGTCGTAATGAAAGTAAAACACCGGTTAAAAAACTGATAATATTTTTGTAAAAAATTTTTCTTGAAGTAATTTTCGATTCTTTTAGCCTTTTCTATTTTTCTTTTTATTCTTTATTTTTAGGGAGTTGCAATCAGAACTTTTTTTTATAGAAGAGCTATTTAATATTTTTAAATACTTTATGTTGGAAATTATTGCATTAAGAATTCACAAATTAAGCTCTGTAATATTTATAGCATATATTTCCCTTTAGATATTGTTTTGAGGTTACCAAGAATTTAGTAAACCTTCAAATGCTTAAACATTTTTTGAGAATTTTGACTGCCTTTAACTAAATTACTGGACAGTGAAAGCATTTACGAATTTGATTTGATAAAATCATCTAGAATTCAAGTTCTAATAGATTTTATATAAAATTTTAACTCATTCAAGAAAGCAGATGTAGACTTTAACCCTACAAATGAAATAACTCACTTCACATTTAAATAAGTATGAAACCGCATGAATATTATCTTAAACATTCACTGTAGGGGAATTTTAAATGCTAATATTTTAACGGTTTAATAAGAATCAATTGAATATGGAAATCCATTAATTGCTCAGTTTGGTACAAAAATCTCGCATTAAATTCCTCCGCATACTCTAAATTAAATAATCTTAAACACTAAAATTTCCTAGAACCTCCCTTTAATCCTTTTAATGCCCTTTAAAATTCCTTTAATCCTAGAATGCATGACTATTTCTTTTTTTTTTCACAAAACAATATATGTGTTTTAAATAGCTACATATAATTAGAGAAAAATATCTCAAAACTTTAAAAAAAAATTTTCGTTATATTAAAAAAAAAATGAGCCAAATGACTACATTATGAATTAAACTATACCCCAATGACACAAATCACATTATAATAATTCTATAATAAAAATAGAAGTCCCTTTTTATCAATATATTTTTTACAATGCTAAAAAGAAAATATTTTTAATGGTGTATCTATTCACACAACATCCATCTTAGTATTTTTCCAAGCTTTTCTTTAAATCTAATTCTAGTACCATTATTTCCATATACCGATATTTTCTACAAATGTTTATCAAAAAATATTTAAAAAACAATTTCGAAACACTGATTACTGCCCTTTGGAACAATCATGTGAAACTTTTAAACGAAAATAAAAACGCATAGCCAAATGGATACACGAGGCACTGTAGGATTAAATCTCAGAAATTAATTTAAAAAAGTATTTTGGGTTTATTATTATTCATATTCTTAAAGAATAATTTAGAGATTTATTATATTAACTAACTTTCATGGCGGAATAATGAAGTTAGAAAAACAAATCCATAATTCAATTACGACTCGTAAAAAGACAGAATCCAAGAGAATTTAAATGGAAATCTTACACAACAGTGGTTCCCAACGGTATATATAATCTGCTTCACTTAAATGCGTATACTTTGAATTTGTGATATTTTATATATACATATATTTTCTTAATATCTGTATCATTACCACAATTGTTTTCAGTATATGAAAACAATGCTTCCAGCTATCATAAAATTCTTTTTATTGTTGAAATGTAAACTGCTTTATTTCGTCTTCAAATTTATTCCACAAATTTTAATACAAAGTATTAAAAATAATCAAATAAAAGAAACTATTCTTTATTAGAGTATTGTTCATTCAAATAGCCTGATCAGGAAATATAACCCAGACATTTTTTTTCCCCATTTCGCTCGTACAGGAATGCACGATCTTTTTGCATTATTTAAAGCCTTTTTACGAAAATAATGAAACTTTTTCACATTGTTGGTATGCTAGTAAGGCAGCTGCGAAAAACATGAAATAATTTTCAAGCAGTTTGGTTTTGAATATAACTTAAATAATCTTGAAAATTATATTATATATACAGTGTCTCACAAAAGTGATGGGACACTTGTGCTTTACAAAAGGAGACTAATAAAATAAATTTAAAAAACATGTACAAATTTTTTGTGGGTGTGTTTCATACTTAAATTTAGTAACAATTATTACATAACATACATTTTGTCAAAATATTAAAATATTAATTTAATAAAAATGCAATTGCTTAGAACGGAGCTAAAAATAGCTCACATAAGTGATGGGACACCATTAGATATGCAACAAAAATCGTCTGAAATAAGCAATAAAAATATTTTTGGTGGTTTTATTTTTACTAAAAAGCAATTGGCAATAATTTATAAAATCGTCTGCAGTATTTCTTTCCAGTTTGTTTTGGAATTTTTATGTTTTTTAGCTCTGTGCAGCCATGAATGCTAAACAAAAAGAAACTTCGCCTGAAATTCGAAAATTAGTTATTAATTTGCATATTGAACGTGGAAAATCTATTAGAAAAACTGCTGAAACAGTTAACATGTGTCCTTCAACAGTTTTCAATATCATTAAACGATATAAAAAGAATCATATTATTCAGGATAAAAGAAGACCTGGCCGACCCTCAAAGCTATCCAATGGAATAAAACGAATTATCGTTCGAAATATTAAAAAAAATCCAAGAAAGAGTGCTTTTAAAGTTGCTGCTGATTTACAAGCATTATATGGAATAATTGTTAATCCTGAGACTATTAGAAGGGTCATTCGATCTGTTGGATATCACGGTACAGTAGCCGGAAAAAAATTCTTCGTAAGTGAAAAGAATAGAAAACTCAGACTAGCTTTCGCAAAATGCAACATAAATAAGAATTCTGATTACTGGAATAAAGTTATATTTGCTGATGAGAGCAAATTTAATATATTTGGTTCTGACGGTAGAATCTTGGTGTGGAGAAAACCCAGGGAATAATTTCGCAAACAGAACTTGGTGCCAACAGTAAAACATAGTGGTGGAGGAGTTATGGTATGGGGGTGTATATCGTCCGCTGGAGTTGGTAATCAAGTTTATATTGACAGTATAATGGATCAGTACAAGTATATTGACATTTTAAAGCAAAACTTGAAATCTTCAGCACGAAAATTGAACCTTCATAACGATTTTAAATTATACCAGGACAATGACCCCAAGCACACTGCTTTGAACGTTAGACTCTGGCTGCCTTATAACTGTCCTGAAATAATAAAAACATCACCACAAATTACAGACTTAAATCCCATAGAGAATATTTGGCAAGAAGTGGAATCAAGAATTCGCAAACACACCTTTTCTTCAAAACAACAATTAAAATCGGTGCTTCAAGAAGAATGGGGTAAAATCACTCCAGAAATCACAAAAAAATTAGTTGAATCCATCCCAAGAAGATTAAATCATGTTTTAAAAGTAAAATTTTTGGATAAATATTTGATGGAAAGGTAAGTGTCCCATCACTTATGTGAGCCATTTTTTGCTCCGTTCTAAATAATTGTATTTTTATTAAATTAATGTTTTAATATTTTGACAAAATGTATCTTATGTAATAATTGTTACTAACTTTAAATAGGAAACACACCCAAAAAAATTTTGTACATGTTTATTTATTTTATTACAGTTTCCTTTTGTAAAGCACGTGTCCCATCACTTTTGTGAGACACTGTATATTATATATATATTAAATTAGCATCTGTGCAGTTTTACATACGAGATTAAATCATAATCAACACATAATATTCTAAATTAACACAGTTTTAAGAAAAAATTGTAATTTCTATATGAATTCTTACGTATCAACTAACGTACTGCAATCATAAAAATTGGCTCGATCAAAAATGATTGTAATTTCTTTCTAAATAATGAAAAATAAAGTTGAATATTTTACAAAACGAAGCATAAAATTTGCTCTCGTTCGTAATAATTATCCTACGTAGCATTCCTTTTTCACTTAAATAATATCTATGAAACGGTCCATTTTAAACGGAAGTGACAAAGGGGCAATGAATACGAACCCGAATGGAAAGAACAAAGGGGCA
>JAPMOR010048411.1:65158-83975 GCA_026543865.1 Argiope aurantia | reverse complement strand
ATTATAAATAATACATTATAAATTATATTTATCCGTTATTATAAATACATTATAAATTATATTTATCCGTTATTATAAATAATACATTATAAATTATATTTATCCGTTATTATAAATAATACATTATAAATTATATTTATTCGTTATTAAATAATACATTATAAATTATATTTATACGTTATTATAAATATGTTATGTTAATTATATAAGTAAACTGTTTTAATACTGTGTATGTAAACAAAGTTGTAATCCCGCTGCAAAATAATCTCTTCATGTTTGCATATAAGTGTTTAAAAATAATCCAACTTTGCAATGGAGTAATGGTTCATAATTTAATAAACCATAAAATATGGAAATTTGGGGATAATTTTAAAAAATTAAAATGCCTGCTGGTTGGCATATTATTTATAAAACGAGTCATTCGATAGGCGTGATTTAAAAATAATTTGAAGCACCCTACAGACACTCTTGAACAAAACCTATTAAATTCAGCGACAGTTATTTCGTGAGTAGGAGATAGTCACTAAAAGAGTTTTCAAAATTTTAGAGATTTAATTAAAGAATAACCAAAATTTTAACGTTTTCCGTAATATCTTCGATGCATATTATTGAAGAGAAAACTTTTTTTACATTTTAAAATTGAAAAAAAAAATATTTGAGTGAACCCAATTTTATTTCAGTAAACTTTAATTTTTATCTTTTGGCAGCAGGAAAAGTAATTCGATGCATTTTTATTTAACTTATACAAAGACATTTTTTGGAATAATAAACATTTTTTAAAGTTGAATTTCTTCGAAAAATTAATCTATATCTTCTTACCCCTCTATATTTTTAAAGTAGGTCACTACGTTTAAAAGTCGATTTTTTAAATTTAATATTCTTAATGTTTGAAAAGGTTTCTGCATAAAAGTGTTAGAAATTTGTTTTTAAGTATTTTCTGGGAAGTTACACTAATTTTTATGTTTTCATTTACACGCACTTTCATGCTATTTTACATCTTCAGATATTTTCTCAAATTTTAATCCTTGATAGAATTTTTTTACAAGAAACTTCGCATTAAAATCTAATGTATATATTTTTTGTTCATATTTGGTATAATTTCTCAATATGTTCTGCAATTCCTGAACTAGAGAATAATCTATTCATTTAGGAATATTTTGTGGTTGATTTAGTACTTCGTTATGTGGAAAAAAAAAAAAAATTGAAATTTCGAGATAGTTATAAGTCGAACCTCAATATCTAAGGAATGGTTAGAAACACAGCTTATTTTTTAGTTCAGGAACTAAGATAATATATTTCTCAAGAGTTATACAAAATATTAAGCAAATCATTTGATAAATTTCTGAAATAGAAGATTTTTTGTTTCTGCCTTTTTTTTTGCCAAAAAAAAATTTAAAAAACTTTTACTATATAACAAGTATACTTTGGTTTCATTGAATTTTTTTAAAAATTTTGTTATGCAAATATTCAAAAATGTAACTATAATCAAACGCTTTAAAAAAAATTCAATCTGAATGTAGCCACAAATCTTAATATTAAAAAAATAATTGAAACGAAAAAATGATGCACCATCTTGAAAAGAGAAATCTGAGTGCAAAGGGTTAAAGATATCTTTAAATATAATTTTACAAAATAACCTTTATTACATGAATTTATAGCCAAGCGCGGCATGAAGATATTAAATTATTTTTGTCCGAATGTTTGCGCTGCTGTGCAATTAAGAGTACAGTTTGAAAATAAAATTAACACTAATTAAACTTAAAACATTAGCATGTTACGATAATTCGAACTAAAGGTTCAAACCTCAACCTTTTTCTGAAATTCGCATTATTCAGAAAGACTATTTCTTATATTTAATAAATGAAATACGATATGCAAAAGAAAATTGCAATTGCATTCAAATAGGAATGTCCTCATTTCAATGGTCAGTTCTTCAGTGCGTATCGTTCAATGACTACAGTTATGATTTAATGGTTAAAAATGCATATGTAGCACAAAATGCTACGAGTAAGTATTGTTCAGTCCTTTGAGGGGGAATAATAACTTTTCTTCAGTCACAAAAAAGTGAAAACAGAATTTCAGCATTAAATAAATTTGTCAATAATAAACAACTATAATGCTAGACATGAAAGATGAAGAACCTGATTCAATAGAAAATGACCAACGATAAATTTTCAACAAAACATTCGTTCGTATTTTTTTAAAAAGGAACATTATCATTAAAGCATCACATGCAGAATAGAATATAGTTATTTATATTTTCCTTTACCTGTCGTTGAAGAACTTTTAATTCTTTGCAGCACTCGGAGACGATGAAGTTTAAAGAATAGATGTTGGAATTGTGAACTTCTTTGATATTGTTTCATTTTTTTTAAAGAAGAAAAGTCACGTGACAGTGTGTGTTCGAACGGAAGAAAAGAAAGTGTGACAAAAATGACAGTACATTGCAACACACTTTTTGGTTGGATGAGCCTTGTGGGTGGTGTCTACAAAAACTAATTTACTCTACGTTTACAATAAACTGAGAAATTTCTTATTCTATGTTTACAACAGATTTCGGATTACATGAACAAAATTATAAAAAAACTATCATATTATTCTTTTCTTGTTTATACTGACAATCATTGATGCAATGAGACGAATATATATCCCAATTTATTTCAACCATATAATTTCAGAATTATTATTCTCAATATCCTGAGACGACACCTTTTCGACGATTCTATCTCACTAAAGAGAAAGAGGTGCAAGGATGAGCTCATTTCCAGAATTTACTTTATTGCTAAATGCAAGCATCTCCTCCTTTCATATTCCTCTCATCCCTATTTTGTCAATGTAAACTCATCCTAACGCATGCGCAAAAGCTCGCTGGGTTTTAAAATCCGTTAAACAATATGTATGATGTAGAAGGCTGGGCAATGACCGAACTTCATCTTCGCGATATATCGTCCAACAAACATCGATATTTTTAGATGTATCGGGATATAATTATTTATAGTTATTATAAATATCATCTAATAACATTGAATAATCAGAACAACTCCAAATAAAAGGAAGTTTTAATTTATATAATAAAAATATTCGCTTTCTTTTTAATAAAAATAGAAAATAATTGTGTTAAAACCCCTTTAATAAAATGTGTCAGCATAATATATAAACTCCTTTAATAAAGTTCGAGCTGCAATAAAATTGTGGATTAAATCTGAATCAATACTTTTTGCTTTTATTTCTGAAGATGAATCTTTAGCGAACAATAAAGGCAGAGGAGATTATTCTGATGTCTTATTATGCTGATTATTTCTTTCATTAAAACTTTAGAAAGGTATTTGTAAAAAAAAATGTTCAGTTTCTTTTTCTATCAAAAAATTGTCAATATTCGAGTTTATTTCTTTATGAGAATCTTGAGATTTAATTTCTCCGTGATCTAATTTTAGAAAAAAAAATTGATTATATTCCATTCTAGATAGTAGTTTATAAATAGAAGCACAGATTGTGAACAAACTATTTTACATCAAAAGCTATATAAAATGAATGTTGAAACAAAAAGTTTTATAAAAAGAAACTTTTTTAGAAATCCAGAATAATAAATAAAAAATTTTCGAAGTTTTCAGGAATGTAGGAAAAATCGATTTCAGGAATGTAGATGTGTTTCGAATCGGAGGAAAATAAGTACGCGTACTCAACAAAACTTGACTACAGTTCGGATGTGAACAATATACAGGGTGTTTATTTAGTCCGGGACCCATCTTGATGTTTAATAACTCATAAAATAATAAAGATAGATTAAAATAAATAACATAAATGGTTAAATAGACTCAAAAAGTTTCATGACCCTTGTCAATGAATGTGAACCGCTGATCTCACAGATATTCTAGGATTGTGTAAAAATGTCTCTCTGACACGCTCAACATCAAAATCACTTGTGCAAGGACGTCCGGAACGTTTCTTATCTGCGATACTTCCAATTTCTAGAAAATTCTTTTTCCACCGCAAGATGCTGTTTTCGGATGGAGGATCTTTTTGGTAAATTCTTCTGAAATTTCTCTGTGCTTGCACTATCGATTTCGTTTCTATGAACCACCATAAAATCTGTGCTTTCTCTTGTGGTGTATGCATTCTCCTTAATATCCGCTCGAATAAAACATCACATACAAAAGTAAACATAACATTTCAATAGTTGCCAAAAACAAAAGAGAAAAATGCAATTAATAAGCAGACGATATTTAGAACAGATATTTAGACTGGAAAATGAAATTATCTGAAATTAACCACACGCGCAGACGATATTTACAAAAGTAAAAATATTCAAACCTGAAAAGGAAAATATATGAGTTATTCCATCAATAAATGCCATAAGTTTGTTTATATCTTCATTATTTTATGAGTTATTAAACATCAAAATAGGTCTGGGACTAAATAAACACCCTGTAGAATGCGGAAAAGATACAATGATGTTGTTTCTTAAGAAGGCCGGAGAAAATATTTTGTAAACGTATGTACAAACTTACTATTTTATGTAAGATATGAAAAATACTCTTATGAAAAATGAAGTCGTTGAACATTAGATCCCCGATGTCTATTTTCCAGTATATATTTAGGCTTAAAAAAACCAATACATTTTATTAAGAAATAATTAGATCTTGAATATGAATTCCACTATCTTCAATTTTAGGCATTCGTTCGTATGGGTACTTTTTTAATTCGAAATTATTGCAAGCTAGCATTACACCCAAAAAATGAGTTTTATCCCCCCAGTTGCAAGCCCCTTCGTATAAATTACGAGTCTGACTCGCGCATGGAATTATTAAATTTTTAATTTTAAATCTGCAGTCAAGTGAAAGTATTAAGAAATTTAAAATGCAAAAATCACTTGAAAACGCATCAATACCTCAAATGTCCTTGTTTTATTCTAGAGATTAAAATAACAATTGTCCCTAATAAATCTGCCATCTAATTAGGAAGTTAAGTCAATTCGTATGTGAAGAGGTTAATGTGATATTTATGAATATGCTATGAATAACTATTTTAATCCTCTTTTTATCAAGACATCTATTAAAAATTTAGAAGCATCTAAAATTGTATTAAAAATTCAAATATGATTTGAAAGAAAAAAATAAACAAAATCCATACATCCCCCAATTGCATAGTCATAATATTGAATGCTAGTCTTAAGAATTTAGGTAGTAATTTATTTAACAAATTTAGCGTATACTTGGATACCTTCTTTAGTGTAACTAAAAAGTTACCACACCACAAATATTTTTTTTTGTCGTCAACTGCAGTCGGTAATATTTCTTCAGCAGCCAGAAAAATTAATTGTAGCCAGATAAATTAAATTGCAAACAAAAATCGATATTTTACTGTTAAATAAACTGAATTTACAATTATACAATTTGCTTAATCCAATGATTTATAATGAATTCACGTTAATTTGGCGACAGCAAAATAACTCTTTTTAGCGCACGTATTCACAAGAGTTTAAAAAAAAAAGAGTTTTATTAAATTTAGTTTAACCATTAACTTGATTTTAGTCAGACAAATCTCATAGTGAATTCTCTCAAATTCTGACAAATCTCAATTCGTTACCGAGGAAGTAACAATTAAATGAATTAGATGACCATTAATTTTAGAACTTGAATCTGAATGATTAATTATGGAAAGTAACTCTACCGTCCTATTCATGAATGATATAAAAGCACCGATTTCTTGAATAATTCCACTGGCAGGTAATCGAAATGCCCAATGAAAACAATTTTTTCCTTAATCCATGAAAATCTTACCCGAAGGACAAAGATTAGTCGGAGAAAATGTGACCTCTTATTCACTTGTCAGCTTATTGATTATTCTGCCTAATTTACTATAAATTATATGCTGAATGAACATTATAATATTTAAATCAGATGACTGAGAATTTGGAATGAACGTCATCGCTATCCATCGCATTGAATTCTTACGAGGGGAGAACACGGGGTTGAAATCTGAGATCGGGATGAGATTTAGTATAATGACAGTATACACTTAGAATGTTCATTCATGAAAACAGTAAAACGCAATGGCCTGTCAGTTTCGAGAAAATGGTCCTCAAACTTTTGGTAAAGCTCATATACTGATAACTTGACTCCTGGCAATGATTCTGATGGCATGGTTGTCTAGGTAACCGTCTAGTATTCGGAAGGTCAAGGTTCGAACCTGACTAGGATTTTTTTTCTTTTTTAATAACTTTTATACAATTAAAAATTTACAAATACTTAATATACTAATAAACATATTAATAATTTACAAATAATTAATATGTTTTAAATTTTTTTCATCCAAAATAAATATTTATTATCGAAATACATAATAAAATTAAATTTTAAAAGAAAAAAAAAGTTATAAATACGGATGCATTTTTTAAACAAAATAAAATCATTTAAATTTAATTAACTATTTACAGGTAGTTTTAATTAATATGCTACTTATTATGCAAGGATAAATGTTTATTCTTTTAATACTTAAATTATAATTTAATGCTTAAAGGAAAAATAATTAAAAACGTAACATTAATGGCTATAGATAATTCAACTTGCTTGCATCATTTTCAAACAATTAATTTTCAAATTCTTGGATTTTAATAATAAATTATCAAATCTAACTCAACTAAGCTGTATTTATATCAAAAGTTGAAGGGAGCAGCTGATATTTGTTAAATATGTAAGCAAACGTCCCCAACTGCAGAAATAAAAAGAAATAGTAGAGAGCAGGTGTTAATTTATTGAATGCGTAGGCAGATGGTTCAAATCGTATTAAGCGTAATACAAAATTCTTATTTAATGGAACATGGTCAAGAAATAAATTCTTGCGAAGATAGTGTAAAAATTCAATCAATTGCACACCATCAACTGGCATCAATCCTCATTTTTAATAAGATGATAAGGTATGCATGGTACGCCGCCCAACTTTCTGATGAAAGATATTTTTAAATGCAAATGAAGTTTTCCCGAAGTTCTTCGAAAGAAACCTTTCTCTTGTGGACAATCATTTATCAGTTGTGCAAGCTGTCGAAATATATTTTGTTTCCAATGTTTTTACTATAGTTACCATCCTGGTTCTTGTATATAATCGAAAGTAAATGTATATAGGATAATTTTTTAGAAATATTTAATAATTATTTTTACGATGCGAGTATTTATAATTAATAATTATCACCATTTATGTTATTTTTATTGCTATTTATTAAATATTAAATTACAGTTTAAGTATTAAAATAATAAACATTTATCCTCGCATAAAAATAAGTAGCAATGTAATTAAAACTATCTGTAAATATTTAATTAAATTTAAATAATTTTATTTTGTTTAAAAAATGCATCTGTATTTCTAATTTTTTTCGTTTAAAATTTTAATATTATGTATTTCGATAATAAATGTTTATTTTGGATGAAAAAAAATTTAAAGCATATTAAATAAGAGTTTTTTTATATGTTTAATTGAATAAAAGTTATTAAAAAAGTAAAAAATTCCAAGCCAGGTTCGAAACCTGATCTTCCGTATACGAGACCATTACTTAGACAACTATGCCATCGGGATCATCGGGACGGGAGTCAAGTTATCAGTATATAAGCTTTACAAAAATTTTGAGGACAATAAAAATTTTTATGTTTATTTATTCGACCCTAAAGATTCAATTAACCTGCATTTTGTTAAAATTGTAATTGTTTTTAAAAGGAAATAAATGTCCGTAAGGTTACGTATAGAAAAATGTCCCGAAACCTAATAGCAGTCAGAAAAGCAATCTCTCAATGTGTACACCAATCTTTGCTAATATGTACGCTATAATAGTCCTATTGCAATTTATGGCGATAAACTTGCTAGTTTAATTACCGCGATATTTGCAAAAAAACTTTAATTTCCTATCCTAACAGAATTGTGTTTCAAAACAAATTCCGTACGATTTTTGGTAAAGGGTTCAAAAGTATAAGATATTAGACAATTTATACAAGATACACAAATTTACGATCGCTTGCCCAGAAGTGAACTTTCTTGGATTTATCTTGCTTTTCAATTAACACTAACTACCAAGCCCGTCCTTTTGACGATTTTCAAATTTCATGCTTAAAAATTGATATAATGTATGTATTGTTCTATAACTTAATGGCTACTTTTAATGAAATATAAGAACAATTGCATATTCCGATTCAATTGCCACTCAGCCATTTTATCTCCCAGAATCAGTGTACTCTATTCCTATTTATACCAAGACCCATCAAAATGACGGCTTTAACAATTTGAAAGTTTATAATATTTTATGGATCATTTATGAATGATGAACATCTTTAAGACATTTTCGAGAAAAACTGGACTTGCATTTTTCGTATAAAATTGTATTGATTGATCCAAAGTGTTCTGCAGCCCTTATTATGTATGGGATCTATTTTATTCCGAATATGATTCAGTTTAAAACTAAAAGCTAATTGTTAACTGTCAATCAGGCTGCAATCATTATCAAATTGTTTTTCTGTTTTTTTATTAATAATTAATGATATATATTAAATGCTGTTTTTGTTAAATTATATCCTATTTATACAAATTAAGCCAAAAGACACTGAAAGCCATGATGATCAAAAAACCGTTCAATTTGACTGGTGTGGTAAAATTAGGTATATATTTATTTAACATGGTAGTTCTAGCATTCAAGATCCTATTTTACCCTTTTGAATGAATTATTCATGTTAAAAGATTTAATTCAATATTACAGTATCGAAAAGTCACAGAAAATGGTCAACTACTATGGTCAATGTTATTCAGCTAGAATAAAGAGAAAATGCAAATAGCAAAGTATATTGCTATATATTTTATTTAACTTGATTTTTATCTTGCTTGTGAAGCTAAGTTTTTTCCCCCATCTTTCACTTTCTCAGGTGTTAGAATTCTGAATTACATTACCTTACCATTTTCAAAATTTACAATTAATACAATTATTTTAATTATATTTTGATTCTTTACCAGTAGCGACACCTAATTGTAGATTTGGAAAAGAA
Organism: Argiope aurantia; assembly: GCA_026543865.1. NCBI lineage: Eukaryota > Metazoa > Arthropoda > Arachnida > Araneae > Araneidae > Argiope > Argiope aurantia. The sequence continues at coordinate 74,955 of JAPMOR010048411.1, read as the reverse complement.
TATTTTAATTACTCTGGAATAAACTATAAACTAGGCTAAAAATTAGAAAAAAAAAATCCGCTTTATTTCTTTTTTGCAATAATTATTTTAATGTTATTTTCTCTTATTTGATTTTTGTCCAATTCTACATTAGTCAAAGAGAAGAGATCTGAAATTCACACTAAATCCTTCGACTAAATGAAGCTAAACAAAAGGCGAGTGCCGTTAATTTCCAGAAATATAAGAACACATATAAAAGAACGCTTCATTTCATTTTCATTTGCTTTCAATTTATTTTGAATTATGTACTAGTAATCAATAAAAATTAATTACTTGATAAATTACTATCTAGAAATAAATTTCTTTAATAATAAAACTGAAACAATACTTCTAAAATAATTTAAAAAATTACTCAAGATATTTAAATAAATTCTTTCTACATATCCTTCATTGCCTTATATATATATGCGCAATTTTTTGTTACAAAAAATACAATTGAATTTCAATTTGCAGAAAATGCTTTTTTTAAGGACTTTTTCATATACTTCACATTTTAAAAATATACAGGTTGGTTATAATTAAAGTTACCCTGTTTAGACCTACGAAGTGTCCGCTCTAGTGGAAGATTGTCGAAGAAACTTGATATTTAGATTGTATGGATCGTGAGAAAAAGAAATCTGCAATAAAAAATAGTTTAAATTTCGGCCGATAGATGGTGGCTTTCATGTACAATAAAGGCCGTTATGCATATTTAGAGTAGTTTAAAAAGTCAGTACTCACTGCTGCAAAATCCTTCTTCGCCATGCCGTTAGAGAAAAAAAGGAAGAGCTTTACTGATAAAGTTATTCTATCAGAACAGCAATAATTTGTCAGCTGCACTGCGGGAATATCGGCTCTTGGAAGACTTACGGAAAGGGCCTATGTCCAGGCAGGCTTTGAAAAAGATGATTATTAAATTTGAAGAGACTGGAGAGTTGGGTATGGTACAAGGAAGAGGACGGAAACGAATTTCAAATGAAACTGCTGAAGAAGTCGCTCTTGCCGTGGTTAAAAGAGTGTCCGATTCGCAATATTCTTCATCAAGTGCACGAGCGGTGGCACGTGATTTGTACCTTCCTTGGTCTACAGTAAGAAAGGTTTTTCGATCTATTGTAAAGTGGTATCCATACAAGATCTACCATGTGCAAGTGTTGAATCCTGCAGACCCGGAAAAACGAAATCAATTTGCTAGAATGTATTTAGCCAGAATAGCCGTTGACAATTCATGGTCGTGGAACATTTTTGGTCGGACGAGGCTCATTTTATCCTAGACGGAGCAGTTATTACTCAGAACTGTCGCATATGGAGTACTGCAAGTGTCCGAATGGTGTGCATGAACAGTCTCTACATCCTGATCACATTACTCTATGGTGTGGTTTTACTGCTGATTTCATTCTTGGTCCCCCTTTTTTTTTAGAAGTTCACTCCTCATGGCCCTCAAAGGTGTTCCATTACGGGTGTCCGTAATCGCGACCTTCCTCAAAAGCAAGTCATTCCTGCGTTACAAGAACAAGAATGTTTAGGGACTACTGTCTTCGTGCAAGTTGGTGCACCACCTCACATTGCTCGACCAGTGACGGCATTGCTTCGTGCCCATTTTGAAGATCAGCGGGTAATTTCAAGAAGTTTTACATCTGCCTGGCCTCCGCGTTCTCCGGACTTGAATCCCTGTGATTTCTGGTTGTGGGGATTCCTGAAATATCGTGTCTATGGAGGAAGCATACGGACTCTGCATGAATTGAAAGCAAGCATAACACGTCATGTTTCTGCAATTGATTGAGAAACCCTTCGTGCCACTGTTGAACACGCCATAACACGCTTTGAGCATGTGCTTGATGTAAATGGAATGCACATTGAACATATATTGTAATGAAACAAAGTTTTAAAGTTCCAAATTGGGTTTTTTGTTTTTCATGCTCCGCCTTCTCACCTGGCGGTTAAAATTTGAACTAATTTTTTTTTCATTGCAGATTTTTGTTCCCCATGATCCATACAACCTAAGTGTCAAGTTTTTTCGATATCCTTCCACTAAATCGGACACTACGTAGGTCTAAACAGGGTAACTTTAATTATAACCACCATGTATATTAAATCACCCACTTGTAAACAATTTTTTCATATTTTGTTATCTAAAAACGAGTTGCACTGGTCTCCCCAAAACTTTCTTGCATAACATCTAATAAAAGTGTCATCCTCTTCCTCCTTAAGCATAAATATACCTATAGAAAGACCGTGAAGTCCCCTAGGGTACAAAGTTTTATATTTAGAGTCCAGCATAGGAGAATTGTTTACTTCTTAATACAGTAAAGAAAAGTGGTGTTTCTGTACATATTGCAAGTCAGTGGCATACAGTGGTAACGAAAGAATTTAGCAGAGAGTGTTTTTTTTCGAGATTAATCTATGGAGTGCGGTTATTATACATATACAAGAAAACGGAATATGTAATTTAGATGTGTTTCTTTTATGAATTTGATTTAGAATTACAATTGTGATCGCAAGATCACACAGCAAATTTCATTTATTTAAATCATTGCGTTTTTAAGTTGCACGCGTCTATTTAAATATACAGCCTTAAAGGCTGCGGTCAATATTTTAGATAAATTTAATTCAAATCTTGACAAGAATCTACATTTTAGATGCAAAAACAGTGCATCCAATTTCATTAAATTTTTTTTAATTATCGTGTTTATATACATGTAAAAGTACGAATAGATAGACGAGTAACCCTGGACGGTTCACACTTTACATACTAAGTATTGTACAAAATTTCATCTGTTTAGCTCTAAGGTTTGTGTTTATCTCGTATTTGTAGAAAAGAATCGATAGATTTCTTCAAAACGGATTTCATTTAAAATTTGAATGAAATCTATAAATTAGGTATAAAAACCATATAACAATTTTCAGCCATCAAGCTCAAATCTATTTTGAGTAATAGAGTTCTCAGACAAATCTAAAAATGTATTATTTGAGAATAAAAGAGGTCTGAAACGTGACGATTCATCAATCAGGTATTTCAAATTTTGATGATTACGATGCTTTCTCTTTATATTATTTCATATGCGGGGAAGTAAAAATATTTCGATGCATCTTTTTGAAATAAAATGACAAATTTAACATACGGATCGAAAAAATGCTACCCGAAGAATTTATTACATATTTTTCATTTGGTTCGGTGTCAGATCAGAAACGTGAAATATCCAGTTTAGTTTCTAAATTAACCAGAGCCACACGCTAAACCACGAACAATTGGACACTATAAATCAGAACCGATATAATTCTACTCGGAAGTAAATTCTCCAAAATTGTGACCAAAAAATGCATGATATCCAACTAATCTGTTTTGACAAATTAGGAGTTGGATGTGATTGAATCCAATTTTTAATGTTTTAGTTTTTGAAACACCTATATTCATAGGATTCAAAATTTTCGCTTCTCGTTTCTCTAATTTCCTCCCCTACACTGCATGGAAACATGAATTAAAGCCCCCAAATCGATTATTCATTTATTAATTAATGAAACCAGAGGGAAGTCCTATTTTTGTTGATCAACAGAAAAAAAGATTCGAATCTAGTCCGAAAAAACCGTAGCCTATTATTATTTTAGACTATCTTTTTACATTTTTAAAAACCAGCGGAAATAGTCGCACCAAAACTTTCTCGCATATTCTCTAATAAGCTTGTCATGCCAGAGAACGCTTTACATGGCATTGCCTTACAATGGTTACGAAATATTAAATTTTAGTTTGTATTTAACATTTTTACTGAATCTTGTGTCATCCTTGGTGCCTTATTTGGTAAATAATCCCTGGCATGCATTAATAGTATCCAAAAATCGAATTTGTGTTTCAGACGTTTTCCTCAACCGATTGAAATAAAAATTTGACACAAAACTTGTAATGACAAAATTACATACCAAATTTGATATATTAAAGTCATTCCATTTTTGAGATCAGTTCTAAATGTTTCTGAAAGTACAGACGACAGACGGTCAATCCCTTGTTGGATTTCAATCAAAATACGATAAGTGTCCACACTTAGATCAGGGAACCAGTGGCACACGTGCCACTGATGGCACAGGACACAATATTTTGGGTACATCGCTGATCAAAATGGTTGGTATTTTACTTCAAAATAAGAAAGTTCACTATGAAGTATTACGAACAAACGCGAGTGATCGGTCGAGAGGTCCATATTCCCATAACGCTCCAGTTTATTAAGTACCCTGATGTGACTTCATTTGATAAGCTGAACTTGTCCCGATTCGAGGTTGGAAATTGAAGAATTGGAAATGCAACTGATCGATTTCCAGTCTAGTTCAATATGGATTCAAAAATTTATTCGAACAAGGGAAAAGTTGGAATTGATTGACACCAAAAAGATTAACAAGCAATATGAGTGAAAATGCCAGTAACCAAAATTTTCGAAACATAGAATTCAACTGAAACATTTAACTGTTTGAAGAAGCTGGCTGATGCTATTTTAAACATACTTTCATCTACTATGATTGCGTGTCATTATTTTCAGAGGTGAATAACAGTAAAGACTCGCTTAGAAATCATTTGGTAGATGACTCCCATTCAGCATGCATTCTGCTAAAAGTAACATCTTACAATCCTAATATAAGTTATTTGTCATCTAATCTGCGACAACAGAAGTCACACTAATGTTACTTTCATTTGAATGACACGTATAACTAAAACATTTACTATTTTACAGTGCAAAATGTTTTTCGCAGTAAATAAAGAGTTCTGAGTTGTTAGTATTTAGTTTTATTATCTTCCCGACAATCGCAAAATTCTTTGACGGCACTTCCATACATCATTAAACATTTCTTTAGAAAAATTGGCGCGTTGATCCATCTTTTCTTATCGTCACCCTTGCGATAATCTGTGTACCTAATTTCATAGATCTAACTCTCTTCGTTTTAACTTATCGTGTTAACTTATATTCGAACATCCAGACTTCCTCAGAACAGATTTTACTCAAAATGTGATAAAAATCTGCCAATTTGATGTATAGAACATATATCAAATTTCAAGCGTCCAACATTTATCTTTGTCACAGAAACAGACAGACGGATATTTTCCAAAAATATGTTTTTTGAATTCAGAAAGGTCTAAAATGTGGAGATTTGCCAAATTCTTGAGTCAACTCTTAAGCCATAATTTTGAGGATTGCTATTTTATTCTACGTATACGAGAAAGTAAAAAGTGCTTATAATTATAGAATATAGAAAGTGCATTTTGAATACATTAAAAGCATTTTTCGTGAGCACGTTACGCATGAAATACAATTATTAAAATAATAGAAAACATTATTGTAAAAGGCATTTAAAAAATATTTTGAAAAATTTAATAAATTTACGAAAAGATGTGCGAAAGAATAAAATTAAGAAATCGCTAAAAAAGTTATCTTTGTTTGAAACTTGTGAAAATGATTTTGTGCGATAATCAAATTTTCAATTAATTTCTCACTATAATTTAAATTCCGAAAATCTTTTCTTAACGAGGATACACTACCCTAGAAATAATTATCAAATGCGATAGCTCTAGAAGCAATGGGCCGCTCTGGACTAGACTGATCTGTAATAACATTTTGCACAATTTATAATCAAGCCTATTTTATCACGTTATTAGAAACTTTCTGATAGTTATAAATTACCAGCTTATAAACAATAGCGATAATAGGAGAATGGACAGATTAATATCTCAGAATCTCCTTTTGGTAGATAAGTTTTGTAGTTTGGCGGCGTTCGGAATTAACAAGTTGATGACATATTTTCGAACCAAATTCAAAATATCTTTATTCTTTGACCTGACTTTTTTTTATACTTTGTTCACAGGATCGAGATATTAATTAATAATAGTTATCAATGCTATAACGATCTGGTATTAAGTACAAGATTAATATAGAATTCGCAATTGTTTCTGGAAGGACAATTTTTTATTTAAATAGAAGTTAAGGTATAAAATTTTTTTTGTCATGCACTGTTTTTGGTAATCCCCTGTGATCAACAGTCCCCTGTGATATTTAATACCTTAACTACCCAGCTGCATGACAAAAAAATTTTGCAAGCAATAAAATATCCATCTCTTATAAGATGAGAAAAAAAAAACAGATATCATAAAATACACAAGTCATCAATCACTAAGAAATATTTCAACTACTCGAATTATAGTAAAATAAAATTAAGATTACCTTCTATTTACAAGATGGCAGAGTAAATCAAATGTTCATACCGTTTAGTGAATAATTCTTCCTTTGCCTAAGATGCCATGTAATATTTAGATTGACTGTTGATCACAGGAAATTACCAAAAACAGTTACAGTGAATCAGTTAGCTGAGTTTAAACTATCTTTAAGCGCTTCTTGCAATTTTCTGACAATTCTAATCCAAATTCGGATTAATTGGTATCATACCCGATTAGGCTAACCGTATATCTAGATGATAGATTGTTTGACTAAAAAAGGTTTAAAAATTTATTTTTAGGAAAAGGAATGGAATTTGCTTATAATGTATTAATTTAATGACTACAAAGCAACAATGTTTACATTTTGTATAGTTTCGCACTATGTTAAAATATTAGTGCTTGAAAGTATCAAGTCAATAGCTTTGTTGTTTTTGCTTCATTTTTAATTTGGAAGATTTTAATTGCAAATTTCTTTTTACCCTTCAAGATGTAGATAACCAGAATTCGGATAAGTGGAATTTCTCTGTATTTTTTATTATTAAAATAACCTCCCTGTCTGCCTAGATGGTCATTGTTTGATTTTCTAACATTATCCGAGAATCCGCTAAAATACTTTTAAGAAGTCATATCTGCTTTTCAGAATGATGAGGTCTAAACAATAAATTTTATCGCATCAATTTTCATCACATTAGAATATTTATAAGATTTGTTTGGACTGAATTGCTGATGTTCCAAAATCAATCTGAATGGAAAGCTGGAAGACAGAATAAAATCTTTTGGTTTTTCTTTTTTCTGTATCATCATGACAATCGTAAGTTAAACACTATTCAATTACCGCAGCTGAACAAACTTACTGAATCAGCGTTTTATTAATAAGATGTTATTATGCAGCTGAGTCAGCAGACGATTCTACTTTCGGCTTTCATCAATACTGTAATAATATTTAGTTTCACATTAAACTTTAAAGAACCGATTTTCATTTTGAATCTCGTCCCTGTGACCGATTTAATCCAAAATTCGATACAGATTTACAATTTTTCCAAATTTTGTTTACTTGTTCTTTATGTTGCTCACTTATCATGTTCACATACAGATAAACAAACAATGTGTTTGATTGAGTCTAAAATTAGATGCTGTATAGCTATGCTAAGAGGTTAAACAGAATTTCGCTTATCCAAAAATAGACGTGTTTATATATATTGTTGGATTAATAAATGAACAAATAGATAGATTGCCAGATAATCAATTCATAGATAAACTTAGTCCAAAATTTGATATATATTTACAATTCTAGCAATTAAAAACATATTTTACCTTTCTAACATTGTGCTTTTGCGTTTTGTTTACATACACACGAAAGGACGGATAAATAGGTAGAATTCGCACCAATTTGACCACAACATTCAGTCAATGTCTGACAGAAGCAATTACGGAATAAAGACCATAAATTGAATATTAAAATTACCATTAGGTCTAAAATGAAGAGATTCATTGAAATCCCAGGAATAAAATTTGATGACTATTTGCCTTCAACTTGTTTTTTTTTTATATTACTTTTTATTTGCTTTCTCTTTGTGTTAAGGAATGATCCTGATTAAACTATTCAACTGCAAAGAATTTTCTTCAACCAAATGAAACTTAAAATTATAATACATACTATTTTAAACATAGAAAAGCGATTTATGTAAAAATGAACTTTAAAAAATTCCTCTTGGCAAGCTGGAATGTGAATGTAGATCCCTTTACATCTAAGTTACTATCTGGCAAGATAAATTGTTGATGTTAGAAACAGGGATTGAAAATCACTTTTTAGCCCCTAACTTCTAGGATATTGCAGTCATCGAAAACCTTTAAATACTAAAGTTCGTCGTAATGAGGCGCTAATTTAGCTTACCGGATTTATTTTTCTTCAATATTAAGAAAGTTATAGCGAAATGAAAATTTCAACAGCCTATAATTTCCACCGCCTTTGAGCTATATGGGCCATTTAGGAAATCGTCTGAGATTTTTACATTTTTAACAACATGTTTCAAGTCAGTTAAAATCCAAACAAAATTACTCTAGTTATTCTGTTTATAAAATAATATGGGCAAAGCGTTTACACGCATACACAGCACTCTCCCAAGTATCCGGTTCACGACTATCCGGCTTCCGTACTATCTGGCCTAGTTTTTCAAAAACTAAAAAAAATGTAAGTTTTGACGTTAATCTTAGGTTACCCTTTCATATCTGTGTATCATTTATCAGTGAAAAATAAAATTAGTTTGAGTCAATTTTCTTAATGAATTAGGCCTATGATTCCCGCCAGTGTTTTGTTTACGTTTTTTGCATTTAAGTTAGGAATTACAGAATTTATGCCAAAATGTGAACAGTTTATATTCTTTAACTTGCTTTTCATCAAAAATATTCTTGAAACGTGCAATTCAGTATATAAACTACCAATACAGAGCTTTCTATTTTAATTCGACACGTTACCAGCAACTGCTTCTATGTTTCATTCAACGAACCGCGGCTACGTTCACATAGAGATAAATGGAGGGTTTAGTATTCAATAAAAAGTGAGAAAATACATATTATAACAGTGAGTTTTGGTATAAAAATCTCGTCTTCTGGTATTGGAGGGCAAAGAAGTGAGTTCATAGAACTCCACCTCATTTTTCAGTTTTGCATATCCTGAACATGATAATATAAAAGTGGAACGAGTTAGATGAAAGGAGTTTTGTGTTTGGATTTTACCTTTGAAATAGTTGTTTTGCATCAAGATTTACAGGGAAAATTTCAAAAGAAAGTCTATTGAATTGACAGTGTGCATGTGATATGGGGTGCCTCAAAAAACTGAATGATTCAAATTGTACACATACATCTACATCAGAATTTTTGATCTCTCTAAAAGTTTTCATCCCACCTTTAGAAAGAAAGGGGTCGAAAAAGCAAACGAGGAATGCTGTTTTGCCTTTTTCGTATACGTAGTCTAGAGAACGTGTAATAATCGTCAAGAAAGTTAGTTAAAAATTATAATAATAGTCAAAAATTCAAAAACACATTGAGCTAGAAGGATGAAATTTGGTATTTGGTCTTTGCGCCAAATTTGTGGATGTCTATCAAATTTTGAACAAACTCCGTTTAGATAAAATCTGTCTGTCCGGCGGTTTGAATAAAAATTAATACGATAATAATAAAACGGGAAGAGCAAGACTGAAAAAATTGGATACACAGATTTAACATCTATCCCTTATCAAATTTTGAACTAAATTCAGCTAGAGATTCATCGTCTATCGACCTGTACTTCCAAAAATGTATAACCAGATAAACTCGAAAACACACTCATTTAATTATATTAAATTTGGATAGGAATTGGTAACCGCAAGTGTAGTTTTATGTCAAATTTTGGTTTCAATCGGTTGAGAAAAACACATATAAAGCTCAAATTCGAGCTTTGGATACTATTAACCGCATGCCAGGGAGTAATCACCAAAAAACTTGTCAAGGTTGACATGGTGGATGAGGAAAGAGACTAAATTAACCTAAATGTTAAATTTTCGCCAATGTTAATGTATGTATTATACATCAATGTCATACAAGGCGTCCT